>CM055070.1:40672135-40729684 GCA_029204045.2 Tillandsia leiboldiana
GGGCGTAGTTTCGTGAAAGTCTCAAGTCTTGAAGATTGAAGGTGAAGAAAGTTGGATCATTTAACTCAATCTCAAGAAAGAAGAATTCAAAAGGATCAGGTATGTTTTACTAAAGATTTGTTTGTGATCCGAATACTTCTTGTAGTGTAGAAACACTTGGAAGAATCTTTCATTGCATAAAAATCAAAAACTGGACTTGGGACATGTTCAGGATCCGGATCAGGTTGTTCGATCCGGATCCCGAAGGTGGTTCGTTCATACACCAGTTCAATCCGGATCGTAGCCTCTTGATCCGGATCCCGAACACTGAGTTTACCATCTTCCTTGAACGATCCGGATCAGGCTTCGCAATCCGGATCCCGAACGTTGATGTTTGGTGAACTGTATGAACGATCCGGATCAAGCACTTCGATCCGGATCCCGAACCTTCGTTTTTCTGGAATGGCCTGACTCGTTACGACGATCCGGATCACAGCTAATCCGATCCGGATCGCCGTCCGTAAAATTTCCAGAAATGTTAGGTTTTTGATTCTTATCTCCTTCCTAGGGTTTCTAACCTATAAATAGACCCTATGATTCTTTTCTAGGGTAATCCACATGAATCGAAAATAGCCGTCATTTTCATATATCATCTTTTACGCTCTAGATCCACATATAGAGAAGAAGGAAATCATTAGAGAATACTCTATGTTTCTTCATCTATATTGATTAGTTTGATTCTAGGTTTTCATACTCACATCTTGAGTTGAATCAAACTAATGAATACTTAGATGGTATTTCCGATCTATCTTTGATCTAAGTATTCGGCGGATCATCACCACCCAAAACAACGATTTACCCCAAAAATCGGCGCGTGGATTCGCGTGTCCTTGTGGATTCAAGGTTCAACCGCTCTCGTGGATTCGGAGCGAGGCACGTTCGTGGATTCGAAGGGTGCTATTGGGTGAAGACCGTGGATTCGGTCGGACGTCGTGGATTCGACGTTGGACGCCGTGGATTCGGCGTTGGGCGCAGATCGTGGATTCGAGAAGCGTCGCGGAGCGAGCGGAGAAGATCCTCTAGGAGCGTATGGAAAAGGTTGAGTCGTAAGTGTGTACGGTAAATCACCTTGTACGTGTTTTAATTCTAGTGGATTTCTGCCGTGTTATCGGTCCCGTGGTTTTTACTCCGGTGATGGAGTTTTCCACGTAAAAATCTTGCGTATTATTTTTATTTCCGCATTGGTTTTTTATCGCAACGATTTTTGAGTGTTTATACGTTTACACCTATTCACCCCCCTCTAGGTGTTTTTTCCCCTATTTAGATCCTTATTACATATAACCAACAAAACGGCCGACGTCCGTCGACGGGGGATTTAAAACAGGAGTTACATTCACTACTTAGTCGCGGGGCCCGCCGGGTCTTTGCTGATTTCTGGATAATCCGACGGTGGATCGTAAACATATGAATATGAATCTTTCATGTTTCGACGAGACGGTCGCAAGGTGATCTCGGATTTCGAGATCAGGGCCCGATCAAAAGTCGATATTTTAGGGCCACTATTGCATCACTAATAGTTCAATTTACTATTTAATAACCCAGGCAACTATTTAACTTAATTTCAGATTTTTAAAATCACGGTTACTACATCACTCCCCCTTAATAGAAGTTTCGTCCCCGAAACTTAAACACAATAGGACATCAAACAGTCCACTAACACAGAGTGCCAGACTAACACTACACGGCGACAACCAGTCGCGGTAAATCTACATGTCCAACTCCATTCCAGTGACAATCAGTCACCCCAAAACAACTGAAAACTATACACACGCCTGATAACATCATATTAGTGCATAAATTAAAGCTTATTACTTAGCAACGCACCAGTCAAGTCTACCACTGGTGGATCACCTGGAGCAGTCAGGGCATACACTCGCCCTCCAGAACTCTGGCGTGTCCCGCAGACTGATGGGAAGGCGCAGATCGTCCACGGGAAGACGTGCTCGGTGTGGGACTCTGCCGTGGAGCAGAAACGGCTGAAGCAGAGAGAAACAGTGGATTGAGCTGATTCAGATCTCTGAGGGCAGTCTGCTATAATGTGCCCGGCTTGGCCACACTTGTAGCAACGGCCATGGCGCTGATCGCAGGTAACTGCTCGGTGTGGTCCACCACAAAATACACACGGTCGCGGAGCCCGCTGTGACTGCTAGCAGAACCACTCACAGCCTGATCATGTGGTCGAGGGTACTTGGGTGGCTTCCCGCTGCTCGGTGCTCCACCCTGTCTCCAGGAAACGATCTCTTCTTCTCCTTCCCTTTCTCTAAAGCCTGACGCTCCGCACGAGTGGCTACTATATCAGCCTCCACAGAAAGGGCCCGGTTGACGCAGACCCGATACACCCGGATGTCCAAAGAAGAGAGGAGTCGCCTGATCTCAGGTCGCAGCCCTTGGGTGAAAAGCCGGACCTTGCGTTGCTCATCCCGCACCGCATGTGGAACCAAAGCACCAACACGGGAGAACTCCGCTCATAATCCCGCACAGTGCGGTCTCCCTGATGCATCGTCTCCAGCTGCCGCTCTAGACCTGCTTCGTTACATCATTCAGATAGCGGTCGTATAATGCGTCCTTGAAGACTTGCCACTGGGGTTCAATTCCCTTGTACTGATCTCTTAAAACTTCAGACCACCACTGATCCGCCTCACCCTCGAGGCAGTGTGCAGCTAAGTGTACACGGTCACGATCTTCCGTATACACGTCTCTGAAAAGCTTCTCCATACGCAGCACCCACTTTTCGACAGCCCAATCATCATCAGTGGCGCCATCAAAAGTAAGCGGCTGAAACTTCTTAAACTCCATCAGGACCGCCTTCGCTCGGCCTTTTCAGCCTGAGCCGCATCCTCTGTAGCGGCAGGCGTCGTCGGCCGAGAAGAGGTCCCGGCAGCAGCACAACCGGTGGGTCGCTAACGGTAGCAGCAGCAGCCCCAGAAGTGGTGGCAGTCGCCGGGGCTGTCGCTACAGGTGGCGCTGGGGCAGCAGGAGGTACAACTGACTCCTCTGGTACTGGCTCAGGTGGCTGAACAGGTGGCGGGGCAGGTGTAGCATGAACAGCAGCTGCTGCTGTACTAGCTGCTTAACCACAGCGGTCAGTGCATTAATCTGGTCCTGCATCTGCTGAAATCTATCGGAGCCCTCTGGCTCCCTCGGCACTGGGAGGTCGGCCGACACCTGGCCTCTGCCTGCACCTCGCCATCATCACACCCTGACGTCCAGGTCGAGCCATAACTGAAATATAACAACTAGGTTAGGATATACTCAAATAGTGATAAAACACTTGAGCTTCTAACCCTAGGAACAACATACATCCCCGCGCACTCACGTCAGACTCAAGTCATCCTAGGGCTCAATCCTAGCCATTTCCTATGTATCCTATACCTATGCTCTGATACCATCTAATCTGTCACGCCCCGAGTTTCAAAACAGCGGTAGAAATTTTTTTTTTTTAAATCAGAGTTCAAACTTTAACTCAGGACGTGAACAGACCGCCACATGCATAGGAAATCCTCTGTCCACACGGACAGAGTCTCCCCTATACATGCTCGGCTAGGCAGATACAATAATGCAATCAGAGAGCAGTATAATTAACAACTAAACCAGATATAAAACTCTACAGCTAACACATCCACATCAACACATGACATAGTCCACAAATACTCCAACTAAGAAGAATACAAAATATCTATGATCACGATACTGTAAACTGGAAATACTAGCACTGGGCCACTGCGGCCAATAGCAGGGGACAACTCTAGCGCAACAGCTCACTGGATCGTCCCAATCTCCCAGCACCCGACTGACCTGAAAAACAGTCACCAGGGGGTGTGAGATACACTCTACATGTATCCCAGTGGGCACGACGGGCCGAGAAATAGCAAGTCGTACCTACCGGATACAATGATAAGCGGATAGCAAAAGCAGGATATACTGAAGGCTGAATAACAAGATGTAGATATAAAATCTAAGCAAGCTGAAGTGGAAAGCAGGGGTACTCATATAAAGACTAATCATGCAAAAACACAGCTGGTAAGCAGAAACTGATCATGCTGATAAATCTGACGAGAAGATAATGATCATACAATAAACAAAGCTGGTAACTAACAATACTGCAAACTGGAAGTGCTGAATGACAACAATATAAATACCCAATCAATGCCACTATTGGTTCCAAGGACCTCAGGCTAAATGCCACTTTTGGTCTCACAGAACCTCAGGCTAAATACCACCTGTACACCAATCTGCTGTCATAACCCTCTGGGCACACGGGTCGCCACTGCGACCACTTTACCGGTAAAATACACCACTGCGGGGGATCAATCCGCTAGTGTACGTGAAAGAACAGCTGGCTCTGTGGCGATCATAATGCTGATGCTCAAGCTCGTGGTCTAAAGACCACACAAACGGCAATAAGCTGAGAAATCCCTATCGGGATGCTGAAGGCTGTAATAATCACAGATGCTATACAACTGAATCTGAATAACAGAAGCTGAATATCTGAACTGTAACTAAAACTAAATAGCAGAACGGTACACCTATTCTATCATGCATCATATAGAACAGGAAATGCTGGCATAACTAAGCTGATAACCAAACAAACATGGTATATGTCAAGCTGTATAACCCTATACGTACTAAATGCTGAGAATGAAAGCATATAAAGAGCTCAACTGAAATATCTAGGCAACATAGCTGTAATAACTGAATGCTGGAATCGAAATAAACAGAAAGGCTCAAGCATAGGCTCAGGGTTACACCAAAAACAGGGGTCCAACCTACCACGGCACCCCATAGGGCAAACCTGATAAAGCCCGGACCGAAGATAAACCCACCTCAATGATCTCGGTGGCTGCTGGATGGCTCGCAAGATGGCGGCAGACTGCTGGGACCTGAATCATAAGTACAGGTCAGAAATAGACTCTCACACATACCCAACCCACTGACACACTGTGTGCAGACAAGCTAAACAGGGAACTTCGCTGAAGTCCCGGACACTTCCGAATTTTCGGAAATCCGCCGATAGATCCACTATGACCCAATCTGTGCTGAACAATAACCAAAACTCGTGAAACTTCACATACTGCCCAAGAATGTCTAACTTAAGACATTTAGGCCCTAACATCAGACTCTGGGTAATCCTGTGCACCGGCAAAGCCGTAACCACTGAAACACTCCGGGAAGCCCATTTTGGCTCCGGAAGTTGCAAACTAAAAACTAAAATCACCGGGCTCTTTAGAATAGCACTGGGAACATCCACTGATACTTGGCCACACAGTTTAACCACTAAAATTTCTTGAATTGCTTGATTAACGCCGAATCGCCGTTAAACCGGCGATTTTGCCGATTTACGGTTCGGGATCCAATTCCCGCTCAACGAAAAGCATCGGACCTCCAACAAAAGTTTTAGAGATCATGTGAACACTGTACAAAGCAGCTAGTATGGTCACAATTTCATTTAGGCCCCCGGAATTTTACCAAATTGCATAAAAGCATGCAATTTCATGCTATTTTTGCTTGTATTTAATTTCGGAATGCTATTTTAATGAACCGACACCACCAGCAGGTGGATCTCGACTTGCTGGACACCGTGCTCACCTTTTTGAAGCAACGTGAAACTCGCGTAAAACTTCGGGCCAACTATTCTTATATTTAAAGGCTCAAATCACTACTTTTAATACCTACACTCGACCAAACCCAATTTAGACGCAAGCATCATGTTCAGCAGACCAAAAGAACTCAGAGGCTCACCAACTTGGTGCTGCTGGGTAACCGGAGACATTGCCGGAGCAACAAGGCTCCAAAACTCAAGCTTTTAGAGCTCGACTTACGAAGAACATTTAACTAAGCATTCAAGTTGGAAAGGAAGATGGCTATCATGCTCAGTGGTTCAAGAGGACATAAGGGCTTGCTCTAACCAAGCTACAAAGGTGCTAGAAACAATGCAAAGGTCACATAGCTTAGGCTAAGGCTTGCCATGTGGGATTCAACAATCCACTTCATCATTTTTTTAAAACAACTTGAGCAGAAAGCTCCTGGGTTCATGTGGAGTCTTTTGATCCATTGCTGGCTGCTTAGTATTGGTTAGAATGGACTTCGGGTTCTCTGAGGCATTTCCCCAAACACCCGGTGTGCAACAAGCTTAAACACAAGTTAGAAGACAACAATGGTGGAACTTTAAACAAGGGTTCTGAGTCTCAAGCACATGCACCTGTAGGTGCTACTAGCCTCCACGAACCTCGCCAGATGCATGGCCGACGGCGAGGAGCACCAGCAACGGCGGCGGCGCAAGCTCGGCCGGAGCAACACCATTAATGGTGGAATCCCAGCAGGACAGCATGGGCTGCATGCAAGGGTACCCATGGCTTTGTCTCGACCTGCTGAAGCAACTGGGCAGGTGGCCGGCGGCAGCAAGCGGCGGCGGCGGCGGCGAGCACTCTTGGCCGGAGCAAAGTTAATGCAAACCTAGGGCTTCAATCTGCGAAGCACACACTACACCATATGCCATGAAACTTCATGGGAAGGCTCCACACGCCCTACAGAACATTTCCATGCTTTTAGATCTGATCCTAAGTCCCCGGGTGCAGCACTTGCCCGAGGCGGAGCAAGAATGGACTCCGGCGGGTGCAACTCCCCCGCCGGCGGCCGGAAGCAAACCCAATGCTGGGGTTCGGCAGGGATGATCTCAAGGAGGTAAGAAACATGCTCCAAGGGTCTAGGTAGTAAAATAATTAACGAAAAGCTTGGACTCACCTTCGCCGGAAATGAGGAAGATGAAGATGGTGGCTGCGGCGACGCGCGGCCACGGTAGTGCACCAGCCCACCTCGACTTGCCTTCAGGATGAAGATCACACCCACAGAGAGGTTCAGGCACAAGTTTAAAGGTTTTGATGCTCTCCCTCACTTACAACCCAAGAATCAAGGTTGCCTTTGTTTTAACCTTGCTTTTCCGGCGACCCTGGGGCGGCGGCCGGTGGTGCAGATGCTCGGGAACCCTCGCAGAGAAGTCGTGGGGTCGTGGGAGAGGAGGCTACGGTTACACCAAGGCTGCGGCTAGGGTTTCAAAGAAATACCCTATGTGCTATGATATAGTTTGCAATAAAATGCAATTAAGTCCCCGAACTTAATGTATTTTCACTTAAGTCCTCTGCTGTAGAACAACTCACAAGGAAGTCCCTCGTGTACAAGTTTGGAGCAATTCGACACATAAAATATAGGGCTTTTTCACAAAATACTATGATTTTTTCCATATTTCACGCTTTTCGAGGCAACCGAGTTGTCAAACTGAAAAATGGACACCGCCACGACGTCCGGCTCGACGAAACCTATCAGGTAGCGATTTTGGTTCGCTAAAATTCAGCTCCAAGAATTTTAAAATCCATCTTATACTGTAAATTATACAGTTCGGCACGCTTTACGAGGCTTTAGGCTCGTCAAATGCAAATTTCGTCAGCGCTACTGCGCTCAGAACATCGAAAATAGCTACGACTGACTACTCACACCCTTATGTTCAGGGTCTAGACAGTGAAACGGCCGACGTCCGTCGACGGGGGATTTAAAACAGGAGGTTACTATTCACTACTTAAGTCGCGGGGCCCGCCCGGTCTTTGCTGATTTCTGGATAATCCGACCGTTGGATCGTAAACATATGAATATGAATCTTTCATGTTTCGACGAGACGGTCGCAAAGGTGATCTCGGATTTTCGAGATCAGGGCCCGATCAAAAGTCGATATTTTAGGGCCACTATTGCACCACTAATAGTTCAATTTTACTATTTAATAACCCAGGCAACTATTTAAACTTAATTTCAGATTTTAAAATCACGGTTACTACATCACTCCCCCCTTAATAGAAGTTTCGTCCCGAAACTTAAACACAATAGGACATCAAACAGTCCACTAACACAGAGTGCCAGACTAACACTACACGGCGACAACCAGTCGCGGTAAATCTACACTGTCCAACTCCATTCCAGTGACAATCAGTCACCCCAAAACAACTGAAAACTATACACACGCCTGATAACATCAATATTAGTGCATAAATTAAAGCTTATTACTTAGCAACGCACCAGTCAAGTCTACCACTGGTGGATCACCTGGAGCAGTCAGGGCATACACTCGCCCTCCAGAACTCTGGCGTGTCCCGCCAGACTGATGGGAAGGCGCAGATCGTCCACGGGAAGACGTGCTCGGTGTGGGACTCTGCCGTGGAGCAGAAACGGCTGAAGCAGAAACAGTGGATTGAGCTGATTCAGATCTCTGAGGGCAGTATGCTATAATGTGCCCGGCTTGGCCACACTTGTAGCAACGGCCATGGCGCTGATCGCAGGTAACTGCTCGGTGTGGTCCACCAAAAAATACACACGGTCGCGGAGCCCGCTGTTGACTGCTAGCAGAACCACTCACAGCCTGATCATGTGGTCGAGGGTACTTGGGTGGCTTCCCGCTGCTCGGTGCTCCACCCCTGTCTCCAGGAAACGATCTCTTCTTCTCCTTCCCTTTCTCTGAAGCCTGACGCTCCGCACGAGTGGCTACTATATCAGCCTCCACAGAAAGGGCCCGGTTGACGCAGACCCGATACACCCGGATGTCCAAAGAAGAGAGAAGTCGCCTGATCTCAGGTCGCAGCCCTTGGGTGAAAAGCCGGACCCTGCGTTGCTCATCCCGCACCGCATGTGGAACCAAAGCACCAACACGGGAGAACTCCCGCTCATAATCCCGCACAGTGCGGTCTCCCTGATGCATCGTCTCCAGCTGCCGCTCTAGACCCTGCTTCGTTACATTATTCAGATAGCGGTCGTATAATGCGTCCTTGAAGACTTGCCACTGGGGTTCAATTCCCCCGTACTGATCTCTTAAAACTTCAGACCACCACTGATCCGCCTCACCCTCGAGGCAGTGTGCAGCTAAGTGTACACGGTCACGATCTTCCGTATACACGTCTCTGAAAAGCTTCTCCATACGCAGCACCCACTTTTCGACAGCCCAATCATCATCAGTGGCGCCATCAAAAGTAAGCGGCTGAAACTTCTTAAACTCCATCAGGACCGCCTTCGCTCGGGCCTTTTCAGCCTGAGCAGCATCCTCTGTAGCGGCAGGCGTCGTCGGCCGAGAAGAGGTCCCGGCAGCAGCAACCGGTGGGTCGCTAACGGTAGCAGCAGCAGCCCCAGAAGTGGTGGCAGTCGCCGGGGCTGTCGCTACAGGTGGCGCTGGGGCAGCAGGAGGTACAACTGACTCCTCTGGTACTGGCTCAGGTGGCTGAACAGGTGGCGGGGCAGGTGTAGCATGAACAGCAGCCTGCTGCTGTACTAGCTGCTGAACCACAGCGGTCAGTGCATTAATCTGGTCCTGCATCTGCTGAAATCTATCGGAGCCCTCTGGCTCCCTCGGCACTCTGGGAGGTCGGCCGACACCTGGGCCTCTACCTGCACCTCGCCCATCATCACCACCCTGACGTCCAGGTCGAGCCATAACTGAAATATAACAACTAGGTTAGGATATACTCAAATAGTGATAAAACACTTGAGCTTCTAACCCTAGGAACAACATACATCCCCGCGCACTCACGTCAGACTCAAGTCATCCTAGGGCTCAATCCTAGCCATTTCCTAGGTATCCTATACCTATGCTCTGATAGCATCTAATCTGTCACGCCCCGAGTTTCAAAACAGCGGTAGAAATTTTTTTTTTTTAAATCAGAGTTCAAACTTTAACTCAGGACGTGAACAGACCGCCACATGCATAGGAAATCCTCTGTCCACACGGACAGAGTCTCCCCTATACATGCTCGGCTAGGCAGATACAATAATGCAATCAGAGAGCAGTATAATTAACAACTAAACCAGATATAAAACTCTATAGCTAACACATCCACATCAACACATGACATAGTCCACAATACTCCAACTAAGAAGAATACAAAAATATCTATGATCACGATACTGTAAACTGGAAATACTAGCACTGGGCCACTGCGGCCAATAGCAGGGGACAACTCTAGCGCAACAGCTCACTGGATCGTCCCAATCTCCCAGCACCCGACTGACCTGAAAAACAGTCACCCAGGGGGTGTGAGATACACTCTACATGTATCCCAGTGGGCACGACGGGCCGAGAAATAGCAAGTCGTACCTACCGGATACAATGATAAGCGGATAGCAAAAGCAGGATATACTGAAGGCTGAATAACAAGATGTAGATATAAAATCTAAGCAAGCTGAAGTGGAAAGCAGGGGTACTCATATAAAGACTAATCATGCAATAAACACAGCTGGTAAGCAGAAACTGATCATGCTGATAAATCTGACGAGAAGATAATGATCATACAATAAACAAAGCTGGTAACTAACAATACTGCAAACTGGAAGTGCTGAATGACAACAAATATAAATACCCAATCAATGCCACTATTGGTTCCAAGGACCTCAGGCTAAATGCCACTTTTGGTCTCACAGAACCTCAGGCTAAATACCACCTGTACACCAATCTGCTGTCATAACCCTCTGGGCACACGGGTCGCCACTGCTGACCACTTTACCGGTAAAATACACCACTGCGGGGGATCAACCCGCTAGTGTACGTGAAAGAACAGCTGGCTCTGTGGCGATCATAATGCTGATGCTCAAGCTCGTGGTCTAAAGACCACACAAACGGCAATAAGCTGAGAAATCCCTATCGGGATGCTGAAGGCTGTAATAATCACAGATGCTATACAACTGAATCTGAATAACAGAAGCTGAATATCTGAACTGTAACTAAAACTAAATAGCAGAACTGTACACCTATTCTATCATGCATCATAGAATAGGAAATGCTGGCATAACTAGGCTGATAACCAAACAAACATGGTATATGTCAAGCTGTATAACCCTATACGTACTAAATGCTGAGAATGAAAGCATATAAAGAGCTCAACTGAAATATCTAGGCAACATAGCTGTAATAACTAAATGCTGGAATCGAAATAAACAGAAAGGCTCAAGCATAGGCTCAGGGTTACACCAAAAACAGGGGTCCAACCTACCACGGCACCCCATAGGGCAAACCTGATAAAGCCCGGACCGAAGATAAACCCACCTCAATGATCTCGGTGGCTGCTGGATGGCTCGCAAGATGGCGGCAGACTGCTGGGACCTGAATCATAAGTACAGGTCAGAAATAGACTCTCACACATACCCAACCCACTGACACACTGTGTGCAGACAAGCTAAACAGGGAACTTCGCTGAAGTCCCGGACACTTCCGAATTTTCGAAAATCCGCCGATAGATCCACTATGACCCAATCTGTGCTGAACAATAACCAAAACTCGTGAAACTACACATACTGCCCAAGAATGTCTAACTTAAGACATTTAGGCCCTAACATCAGACTCTGGGTAATCCTGTGCACCGGCAAAGCCGTAACCACTGAAACACTCCCGGGAAGCCCATTTTGGCTCCGGAAGTTGCAAACTAAAAACTAAAATCACCGGGCTCTTTAGAATAGCACTGGGAACATCCACTGATACTTGGCCACACAGTTTAACCACTAAAATTTCTTGAATTGCTTGATTAACGCCGAATCGCCGTTAAACCGGCGATTTTGCCGATTTACGGTTCGGGATCCAATTCCCGCTCAACGAAAAGCATCGGACCTCCAACAAAAGTTTTAGAGATCATGTGAACACTGTACAAAGCAGCTAGTATGGTCACAATTTCATTTAGGCCCCCGGAATTTTACCAAATTGCATAAAAGCATGCAATTTCATGCTATTTTTGCTTGTATTTAATTTCGGAATGCTATTTTAATGAACCGACACCACCAGCAGGTGGATCTCAACTTGCTGGACACCGTGCTCACCTTTTTGAAGCAACGTGAAACTCGCGTAAAACTTCGGGCCAACTATTCTTATATTTAAAGGCTCAAATCACTACTTTTAATACCTACACTCGACCAAACCCAATTTAGACGCAAGCATCATGTTCAGCAGACCAAAAGAACTCAGAGGCTCACCAACTTGGTGCTGCTGGGTAACCGGAGACATTGCCGGAGCAACAAGGCTCCAAAACTCAAGCTTTTAGAGCTCGACTTACGAAGAACATTTAACTAAGCATTCAAGTTGGAAAGGAAGATGGCTATCATGCTCAGTGGTTCAAGAGGACATAAGGGCTTGCTCTAACCAAGCTACAAAGGTGCTAGAAACAATGCAAAGGTCACATAGCTTAGGCTAAGGCTTGCCATGTGGGATTCAACAATCCACTTCATCATTTTTTTAAAACAACTTGAGCAGAAAGCTCCTGGGTTCATGTGGAGTCTTTTGATCCATTGCTGGCTGCTTAGTATTGGTTAGAATGGACTTCGGGTTCTCTGAGGCATTTCCCCAAACACCCGGTGTGCAACAAGCTTAAACACAAGTTAGAAGACAACAATGGTGGAACTTTAAACAAGGGTTCTGAGTCTCAAGCACATGCACCTGTAGGTGCTACTAGCCTCCACGAACCTCGCCAGATGCATGGCCGACGGCGAGGAGCACTAGCAACGGCGGCGGCGCAAGCTCGGCCGGAGCAACACCATTAATGGTGGAATCCCAGCAGGACAGCATGGGCTGCATGCAAGGGTACACATGGCTTTGTATCGACCTGCTGAAGCAAACTGGGCAGGTGGCCGGCGGCAGCAAGCGGCGGCGGCGGCGGCGGAGCACTCTTGGCCGGAGCAAAGTTAATGCAAACCTAGGGCTTCAATCTGCGAAGCACACACTACACCATATGCCATGAAACTTCATGGGAAGGCTCCACACGCCCTACAGAACATTTCCATGCTTTTAGATCTGATCCTAAGTCCCCGGGTGCAGCACTTGCCCGAGGCGGAGCAAGAATGGACTCCGGCGGGTGCAACTCCCCCGCCGGCGGCCGGAAGCAAACCCAATGCTGGGGTTCGGCAGGGATGATCTCAAGGAGGTAAGAAACATGCTCCAAGGGTCTAGGTAGTAAAATAATTAACGAAAAGCTTGGACTCACCTTGGCCGGAAATGAGGAAGATGAAGATGGTGGCTGCGGCGACGCGCGGCCACGGTAGTGCACCAGCCCACCTCGACTTGCCTTCAGGATGAAGATCACACCCACAGAGAGGTTCAGGCACAAGTTTAAAGGTTTTGATGCTCTCCCTCACTTACAACCCAAGAATCAAGGTTGCCTTTGTTTTAACCTTGCTTTTCCGGCGACCCTGGGGCGGCGGCCGGTGGTGCAGATGCTCGGGAACCCTCGCAGAGAAGTCGTGGGGTCATGGGAGAGGAGGCTACGGTTACACCAAGGCTGCGGCTAGGGTTTCAAAGAAATAACCCTATGTGCTATGATATAGTTTGCAATAAAATGCAATTAAGTCCCCGAACTTAATGTATTTTCACTTAAGTCCTCTGCTGTAGAACAACTCACAAGGAAGTCCCTCGTGTACAAGTTTGGAGCAATTCGACACATAAAATATAGGGCTTTTTCGCAAAATACTGTGATTTTTTCCATATTTCACGCTTTTCGAGGCAACCGAGTTGTCAAACTGAAAAATGGACACCGCCACGACGTCCGGCTCGACGAAACCTATCAGGTAGCAATTTTGGTTCGCTAAAATTCAGCTCCAAGAATTTTAAAATCCATCTTATACTGTAAATTATACAGTTCGGCACGCTTTACGAGGCTTTAGGCTCGTCAAATGCAAATTTCGTCAGCGCCACTGCGCTCAGAACATCGAAAATAGCTAAGACTGACTACTCACACCCTTATGTTCAGGGTCTAGACAGTGAAACGGCCGACGTCCGTCGACGGGGGATTTAAAACAGGAGGTTACTATTCACTACTTAAGTCGCGGGGCCCGCCCGGGTCTTTGCTGATTTCTGGATAATCCGACCGTTGGATCGTAAACATATGAATATGAATCTTTCATGTTTCGACGAGACGGTCGCAAAGGTGATCTCGGATTTTCGAGATCAGGCCCCGATCAAAAGTCGATATTTTAGGGCCACTATTGCACCACTAATAGTTCAATTTTACTATTTAATAACCCAGGCAACTATTTAAACTTAATTTCAGATTTTAAAATCACGGTTACTACAATAGTCCAAACCACGATCAACAAGATCGACTAACAACACCAACGCTCACTCACAGGCTGGAAAACCACACAGCCGGGACCACCGTCCACCAGACGGCTCCCACAACAGAACACTAAACTCACAGGAAAGACCGACACCATAAGGGTTTGGAAACCTGATAGGCCGGTGCTTAGAACCCTATCAAACAAGAACAGACTCTAGGCTCCGCCTATCGAAGTTCCCGACCACCTTATAGTTCGGAAACACAACAATCTCGGTACAACACGCAGAAGACACCAACAGGGCCCGAAAGTTCCGGGAGACCTACACCTACAACCCTATCAAACAAGAACAGGTTCCAGGCTCGGCCCCCGTGGCTTTCGTCCCGACAAAGGAACGGCCCCTAGAACCCAGACCACTCGAATCCTTTCGAGTGGGGAGGTTTACAGGAAAAAGGTGACATTTATTACTGAAAACCATTTCCACTCGACCCACGCGGGGTGAGGACTAAAAGTAGTACCCTTTTTGAAAAGCTATCTTGTATTGAGAAGAAATCCATTTTTAATGATTTTTTAGTTTTTTTTAGAAAAACAGTTAGAAAATAAGTGTTTTACCCAAACCCCGATGGGCTGATGTCTTTGTCCAATCAAACAAGAACAGACTCCAGCGGCCCTTCGATGCTTGGAAGAAAACATTTGGTAGGCTAAAATCATGTGTATGTCGAAAAGGGTTCTGGGTTCTAGGTCCGGCTAACACTAGTACACTACTGCCACTAACACAGTGGCGACAACCCAAACAGGGGAAACAAGACCTCCCGGGACCACCGTTTACCCCAAACGGTTCCCGGTACAGACAAGCGATCCACTACATCTACCAGACTCCACTCTGCTCCCAAGCACGAGTGCAAATGCATCCCACACTAAAAAGAAGTCCCGACCTCTCGGCCCACTACCCGGGCGAGGATAACACTAAGTCCAGGAATGAAACACAATGTGTGGATGTCTAAACATAAATAACCCTAGCCCAAGTGAGGGTTTTCTACTGGTCTGGTTACACATGCAACATATGACGGGGGTGCTAGGTCAGGTTCCAAGATAACAATAATTAAACAGGTGGTAGGAAACAAAAGAGATCACAAGATCGATAGATAATACTAGGAATATCAATTCCTACATTCTAGCATCACTACAAAAAAATTGTGATTTAGCGGCATTCTGTAATTGCCGCCTAAAGGTCAAAAAGTGCCGTAAAAATAATTAGTGGCATTTAGCAATTAGTGCCGCCTAAAGTCGTGTTGCTGATTCTTCTACCGGTATTTAATTAATTTGCCGTTACAATTAAATAATTAGTAGCATTAAATAAATGCCGTTATAGATGTGGTTATTAGCGATATTATTAAATGTCAGTATTTTTTTATTATCTACAACACTAATAAATGCCGGTAATTATTAGTTTATTTGCAATATTATACAAATATTGGTAATGTATTGTTAATAAATGCCGGTAATTATTAGTTTATTTGCAATATTATACAAATATTGGTAATGTATTGTTAATAAATGCCGGTAATTATTAGTTTATTTGAAATATTATACAAATATTGGTAATATATTGTTAATAAATGCCGGTAATTATTAGTTTATTTGCAATATTATACAAATGTTGATAATCTGTTGTTAATTCCGGCATTAATAAATGTCGCTAATTTTAAATATTTTTAAATTATATTTTTAAATAAATAAAAATAATATAAATTATTATTTGCATTATCATAAAATAATTAAATCTTATTCATTTCAAAAAATACAAATTCAATGGATAATATGAGATTTCAATATTTTCAATATTTATGCATAAATCATACATAACAAAATAACAAAAATAATTTACTAAGCTCATTTTCAATTAATCAAACAATAAGTTAAAATCTTCAAGTACATTCAACATCCAAAAAAACAACAAATGACCACAAAATATTTCTAAACACAAAAGTACCAATACGTACACAAATAACGCATCCAAATAGGTCAGTACACGACATAAAGTTGTTTGCGAATATAAAAATACAGCTTAAAATTGTTTAAATTGTCTTGAATTCCAAAGGTAGCATTACCTGCGTTGAACCTGTCAAAAAATGAACACGTTAAAAGTTAGTTTTAACGAGTCAAAAGTCTATATATTAAATAATTAAATTGACGAAAGGATAAAAATATAGATCTTATACAAATGTAAAGGGCCAAGCCACAGATGCTCCAACAGCATCTCCAATTGTTTGAAAACCTCCATATGATCTTAATAATGGCTCGTTATGCTCTATTGGAACATTTATTTGCACCTCCCAGCATTGTGATCCTAACTCGACACCACCTAATTTCGTTGTTGGATTTGTACTCAACAAAAAACCTTGCGCAACATGCTTGTGAGGTTTTCTCAAGCTCTTCAAATATACTTCAATTCCGCCCTAATATTGAGTAAAAATAAGTAAATACAGTTAAACTTTTAAAGTGCAATAAGTAATTTGTACTAGTCTTTATATTGAAATAATATTAAATAATAACTAAAAAATGAAATAAAATTTGTGATTTATATATATTAGAAATAAGTAATAAGAAAATTCAGAATAAGAAATAGAAGGTACCCCATTATCTAAAGTATGGACATCCTTTTCAACAACTTTTGTTCGATAACCCTGCATTCAAATATAGTATATATTGGATATCTATATTGATCTTAAGTACATATAAATTTATAGAAAAAAATTAAGATAAATTAATTACAATAAAATTACCTGATTTCGTGGTACTTCAAAGCTAGATTCAGAAGATTGTATTTCATTACTCGGCGGTTCTTCAAAGGGAATGTTATTATTATTACCATTCTGCAAAAAAAAAAAAAAAAAAAAAAAAAAAAAAAAAAAAAAAAGATTAGATGATTTATCTCATTATAATTAGATGGTTATTTAAAAAAAATAAAATAAATATAAGTACACTCGAGTTTACTTGTGGACTGCCTATTGGATTAGATGTGCCTACTGGATTAGATGGAATGTCTCTATCTTCAGTCAAATTCAAGTCTTGTGATTTTTTTTCCATTGATTCCAACCTTGCCCTCATCATCGATAATTCTTGCCTCATTTCAACAATCTCCTTTTGCATTGTATGTTTCTCCTCTTCAGCTAACCTTTAGTTTCGGAGAGCATTCTTAAGCATTCAGCTCGAGTTGGATTTGTGCCAAAGACTTCTGAGGGAGCAGCACCCAACCCGTAACAACGAACATAATTTCCTCCTTTTTCTTTTCCTAAAGCCATCACTAACAGATCATCTCGAGCTGCATTTTTTTGTGCAATTTCTGGATTCTGAGATGAAAAATTTTTGATTGCAGCCTACAAAAAAGAAAGTAAATGAGAGACAAATATTTTGAGATAGTAGATATAATTTTAACATGTTTAAAACATACAATGTTACTTTCACAGCTTTCCAGAGCCTCGCCATTCTTTTTAGTATGTGTTCTTATATATAATTCATGTCTTTTCGGTGCAACTTTATTCTCCTTTGTCATCTAGCAACACGTAGAAAAGTTAGTTTGTTTAGAAAATATAATAACAAATTTATATACACAATTTCAAAGAGAAAGAAGATTTTTACCTCTGCGCGAACCCTTGCAAAGCTCTTTGTGCCTGCGGTATGCGTGATATCTTGCTTTGCACGAGTAGCTTTATTTTTTTGCACTACGGTCCTATAATGAGGCAAAGATATAAAATTTAAATCCAATACAGTCAAACTAGTAAATTATCAATATGAAAAATATAGAAATAATGCTAAATTGTAATTTTCTACGTATATAAAGATATAAAAGACACAACAATTGTGATTTCTAAGTATCATTTTTTATACCAATGCTGCTTCAGAATTCCAATACTTGACAAGAAATTCCCATTCATTTGGTAAGACCCGTGAATCACGGTCTGCTATTCTTTCCGCGTAGGTTGTATGAGGATCATAGTGTCGTTTCTTCAACAAACATTTGTACTCTCTCCACTTTTTACCAATAGACATCATAATCCATCTTTTTTCTTCTTCTGGAATTTTGAACTTTCTCTGCATCAAAGATTAAATATGTATATTGATAAATATCAAATAATACGATAGGAATCGATATAAATATTATTAAATC
This sequence comes from Tillandsia leiboldiana, assembly GCA_029204045.2. Classification (NCBI taxonomy): domain Eukaryota; kingdom Viridiplantae; phylum Streptophyta; class Magnoliopsida; order Poales; family Bromeliaceae; genus Tillandsia; species Tillandsia leiboldiana. The sequence goes on from CM055070.1 coordinate 40,690,401, forward strand.
TACCTGTACTATGTTCCACATTAAGTTTTTATCCGTGCTTGGAACATGTCTCCAATCTTTATGACTAAGAGGAGTTATTTGTCCGTTTCTGGCTATGAGTCCCAAAAAATTGCTAAGGGTAGCTGCTGATTTTCCAATCGGTTGTCCATATACATTGAATTTGACTTTTACCGGTTTTGTTCTTTTAAACAATTTGAGCAACTTTGTACGCCCTCGTGTATTCTTCGATGCTTGTGTTGAACCTGCTTACGAAAAATATATAGCAAGAGAAATCATTATTATTAATATATTTCATCAATTAAGAAATATAATTGTACAAAAATTCAACTCAATAGTTATTATTTTATACTATAAGAGAATAAAAAAAAATATACCATCTATCGCATTATCTTCTTCAGAATCATCATGAGAGTCATCTTCTTCAGAATCATTTTCTTCAATGTTAGCAGGATCATTATTTTGATTCTGCAAGAAATCATCATGTCGAAAAGGACTAGAAATTGGATTAGATAGAGTTGCATCATCACGAAGTAATTCAAAGGAAGGTTCCTGAAGTACAGTTGGATTGGTTTGAGGCTGACGAAGTAGGAAAGGACTAGAAATCTTTCGTTTTTGGGGCAATGTTCCTTTCGGCTCATGATTTGGTTTATTTTGTCCAGCTTGACTTTGTTTGTGATGATTGATCATTTCATTGGTAGTCGGGGACTGATTTTGGCGTAAACTTGAAACCAATTGAGAAAAATACGTATGAAGTTGTTGCTCAAGATTTTGATCTGGATTTGATGGAAACTGGTCCTGGTTTAGGAGCATTTCGTCATAATCTCTTTGATCAAAATGTGGTCCTATTGAAACTTTTTCTTTACCATTCTTTTTCTTCATTGTGATTCCTGTATTAAAAAAAAAATCAAGATATATAAAGTATTTGTTAGTCAAGTTCATATGAACAAAAAATCATATAATAATATAAATATCATAACTAGTGGATGAACTCACAAGATATCATATAAAATAGTAAAGTGTTAATCAAATAAGATATCGCATAAAATCGAAAAGTATGATACACCTATATTAAAGTGGAGTCATTTACCTCATTGTCATTATGAAACTCCGCGTCATCAAAAGTATTTGTGTCCAATAAATGAGTATTTATTAGAGGAGTATCAATTGTAAGTTCAGGAACATCATTTCTGTTCCAACTAAATTCTTCTTCTGCAACATTTGCGTTACTATCAATTATGATATTATCTAAATGCACGTCTATGTCATATGTCAGAACTTCTGGTTGCATATCAAAATAGTCTCTTGGCTTTGTATGAATAACAACTTTCCATTCTTTCTCGACAGGGTCTTGCACATAAAAGACTTGTTTTGCTTGACATGCTAGAATGAATGGTTCATCTGACAATTGATCACCGGTAAATAATAGTCGATTGAAATTTACTAGAGTAAACCCAAAATCGTCTCTTCTCACTCCCTTGCGATAGGAGCGAGTATCTGCCCAATCACATTTGAACAATGTTACTTTGAAGTGCTCACAATAGTTTAGCTCTATAATATCAGTGAGAATACCATAGTATGTAACATCTCCTGATACTGGATTTTGATCTTTTGCACTGGCGTAACTTGATGTACTAGCAACGACGACAATGCCGCTATTTTGAGTTTTTCTATTTACTTCACGATCTTTAGTGTGAAACCTGAAGCTATTAATCACATAACCTTTAAATCTCTCTGTGACTCTATTAGGGCCTCGCGCCAGTGCAATGATTTCTTGTGAAACAGCTTCGCTTGTTGACTCAACTAATCTGAAAATCTACACGTCAATTTATAATTATAGTTAGCGCATTTGTAATATCACATAGATACACTTTAAACTATACACAGTTATGGATATATTAACTTACATGCTCTTTAAACCATATATGAAATGTGTCACTATAAATACGCTCAACTTCTCTATGTCGCATTCGACGATTTGCAACTCTGATCATGTCAATATGTTTTCTACAAGTTAATGTAACAAAAGCTCATTAGAATAGTCCAAAATAACCTATAAGATGAAAATTATTTTAGGTATTGAATATCTTACTGAAGGTATGGAGATACAACATCGCTATTGAAGAGCACATAGCGATGTGCTTGCACCCACGAAGTTTCATCTAGTTCAAACATCTCACCATGCCCTATGGGATAACCTTTTGATGACAAAGGAAACAGTGGGTTCTTTTCTAATTCTAACTCCTCTTCATTGTTGCATTTCGAACGATTTAATCTTGTTTCAATGCCTTGCAAATATTGTGAGCAAAATGTTAAACTTTCTTCTGCCAGGTACCCTTCAGCAATTGACCCTTCAGGATGACTTCGATTACGTACATAAGATTTCAAGGTAGAAAGAAACCTATACAATTTAATAAGTAACGCGTATGAGTATGCAAAATCAAAATATGATAAAGTTAAAATAATGTCTACACGCTTTTATCTATATAAACTTTGAGAATATTTAAGTACCTTTCTATTGGATACATCCACCGATATTGCACTAGTCCAGCAATTCTTGCTTCGTATGCTAGATGTATAGCCAAATGAACCATTATGTCAAAAAAAGATGGTGGGAATATCCTTTCTAATTTACAAAGTGTCAGTTCTATTTGAGCTTGCAGTTGTTGGAGTTCTCTTCCTCTAAGAGATTTGGAGCAAATTTCTCTAAAAAAGTTACTTAATTCCATGAGTGTCAAACTTACATTCTTAGGCAAAACCTTCCGCAATGCTAAAGGAAGCAGTTGTTGCATCAAGATATGATTATCATGACTTTTTAGTCCTATAATTTTGCGCTCCTTTATATGCACACATTTTGATATATTTGCTGCATATCCATCAGGAACTTTAACTGACTTCAGTAATTTGAAGAATATCTCCTTTTCTTTTGTAGAAAGTGAGTAGCAAGCGGAAGGAATTATAGTTTTATTTCCTTGTTGCTTCAAATGAAGAGAGCTCCGAATGCCCATAAGTTGTAAATCCAGACGAGTTTTAATAGTATCCTTTGTTTTGCCATCAGTGCTTAGTATTGTCCAAATCACATTATCAGTAAGATTTTTTTCAATGTGCATTACGTCTAGATTATGACGTATAAGGTGCTTTTCCCAATAAGGTAAGGAAAAAAATATACTTTTTTTCTTCCAAGAATGAGGTAAAAGTTGTTTTTTACCTTTCTTTCGCTTACCTTTATGATCACCGCCACGACTGTAATGTACCAGATTTATGGTATATAAATAATATAAATAAAAATGGTATGAAATACTATTTTTATTGGATTCGGAGAAAAGTGCTAAATTATGGTTTATTCAAAATAGGGGAGAGTGTAGTACATCGATTTCCGCAAAAAGGCGGAATTCAGCAAAAATACTTGTAACGCATTTCAAATGTAATTACAAGTGAGTTGGAAGCATTTCGAATCGATGCAAAAGTTATCGAGTCGAAAAGTGAGTTGGAGTTGAGAATTTGAAGCTTCAATTGTGAAGCTTAGGTCATTGTTTGGCGATTTCCGCAAAAAGTGCGAAATTCAGCAAAAAAACTTGTAACACATTTCAAATGTAATTACAAGTGAGTTGGAAGCATTTCGAATCGATACAAAAGCCATCGAGTCGAAAAGTGAGTTGTAGTTGGAAATCGAAGCTTCAAGCTTGTAAAAGGTAGACCCACGTTTGCCGAATTCGCAAAATGGCGAAATGCAGCGAGAAGACTTGTAACATGTTTTAAATATGATTACAGTTGAGTTCGGTGCGTTTCGGGCTGACGCGAAGGGCATCGGGTCGAAAAGTGACTTGAACCCCGAGGACTTAGCAAATTCTGGAATTTCTGAAATTTGTGATCATGAAGCCTTTTCGGGGCTCTCTTTCGAGGGCTTAGAGTGGCCGAAAAATTTAAAAGAAATCGTGGGGTGTCTCACAAAAGTTTTCTGATTAAAAGGGATGAAAATCCTAGGTGAGCGATTAAGGAAAAATTGGAGAATGAAGCGAAGAAAAATGCTTCGTGAATTCTGAAACTGCAGTTTTTGACAGTGCAGTTGATCGCGAAGCTTTTTCGGGGCCCTCTTTCGAGGGCTTAGAGTAGTCCAAAAATTTAAACAAAATCGTGGAAAGTTTAATAAAAATTTGTAGATTAAAGGCGGGAAGAAAAATTATGATTTTGATTTCCCAGTTGGCGGCAAAACGCGGAGAAAGACGGCTATCCGAATTTCCTTTCTGCAGGAAAATGCTGCAGAAATTGAGGGCAGTTTTGGAATTTTTTTTGAAATTGGGGGGCAAATGAGTAAATTCATCCCCCCAACCACCACCTGCAGAGATTAAATGCTCTCTCTCTCTCCCACTTGAACCCTCACTCTCTCTCTCTCTCTCTCTCTCCCTCTCTCTGTTTGAGCATGAAACGAAAGAAGAAGGAGAAGAAGAAAAAGAAGAAAGAAGAGAAAGAAGAAAGGAGAAGAAGAGAAGAAGAAGAAGATGGCTAACTCTCTCTCTCCCTCTCCCTCTCAGTTTTTTTTTGTTATGGTGCTGTTCTCTCTCTCTCTCTCACTCTAACCTCTGCTAGCAGCAGCAGCTTGTGCTGCTGCTGCCAGCAGGGCCTGCAGCAGCAGCTCTAGCTGCTGCTGCCAGCAATGCCACCAGCAGCAGCAGCTTGAGCTGCTGCTGCTGGCTGGGCCACCAGCAGCTGCTGCTGCTGGTTGAGCCACCAGCAGCAGCAGCTCGAGCTGCTGCTGGTGGGGCTAGCAGCAGCAGCTCTAGCTGCTGCTGCCAGCAATGCCAGCAGCAGCAGCATGGGCTGCTGCTGCTAGGGCCTGCAGCAGCAGCATTGGCTGCTGCTGCTAGGGCCAGCACCAGGCAGCAAGGGGAATTGACAAAAAAAAAAAAGAGAAGAGAAGAAGAAAAAGAGAAGAAATGAGAAGGAAAAGAAAAGAAGAAAAGAAGAAAGAAGAAAATTTCTTCTTCTTTTCTTTGCAAGATTAGTGATTGGGGGAAATTGCCCAAAATCGGTAATTGGGGGAAATTGCCCAAATTGAGTTTCTCTCTAATTTTTTAATGCAAATTCTTGATTTTGCCAATATGCAAAATCGGTAATTAGGGAAATTGCTCAAATTGAGCTTTTCTAAATATTTTGAGGGCATTTTGACCCCGGATCGAGTTGAGCAAGTTTCTTTTTGGCAACATGCCATGGGATGATCATCTTTCTCCCATTTCTGTAAACCAATCAAAAAGTAGCCTTTTTGTGGGGAAAAGTGATCTAATAGGGGTTTTCCCTTTTTTCTTGTCAAAAAGGGGTTAGTTTACTGCCTTATTGAATTTAGTGAATCACGTAAAAGCAATTGCTTTATCTTTTGCCTTCCTTACAATGTAGGGAAGCCTCGCGGATCCAAGGAGCTGAGATTGTCTCCTTCAAGGACCAAAAGAACACACCGAGGTGGGGGATTCTACCGAAAATGGGTGACCTCTTCACTTTTTCCTCTGCTTTTGATTTTGAAGCATTATAGTAAGCATGCTAGTGTAGTGTAATTTTAATTGTGATTATGAATGATGGAAAAAGGAAAATAGATGATGTATTTACATGTTTAAATGAATATAGAGGGAAATGAAATTTTGATTTATCTACATAGACGATGAATATTATTCATGATTGAGATGGAAATAATCGCATGCATAAGAAGGGATTTATTATTTCATGATTGTGATCATGTTAGGGTATAGCCCTAGGAATCATGTGAAAGCATAAGGAAAAGGACATGTTGGTAGTAAGACTAGGAGAAAACTTAGACTCAGGGTTAATGAGTGGATCAAACTTAGAAGTTTATCCTAGGATTGAATGAGTGGCATTATCTTAGGAGATAACCTAAGGACTTTGGATAGAGTGATCAACATAGAGTCAAGGACTCTAGGATGAGCATGATATAAGACTTAGGTAAAGGAAACCTAAGGTAAGTTAGTGAGTTGAGAATAGACTAGTCAACATAGAGTCAAGGAACTCTAGGTTAAACGTGATATGAAACTTAGGTAAGAGAACCTAAGGTGAACTAGTAGAGTTATACTCACAGAAAATGAATTAGAGTTAAGTTAACTCTAAATGCAAGGTGCAACAGGTAAATAGAGATAATGTAACTCCAGGTTCGGCAAAGAAAAGAGTATGTGGCCACAAAGTTTAATGAATTAAACTGATAGCAAAGTGATCAACTTAGAGTCAAACTCTAAGGAAAAGTTTGTGTAATCACAAAGTCAAAAAGCTAAATAATACAACCCTAGAGTGGGTCATAGGGTGCCTGGGCAAATGGACAGCAACTTTAACTTCAATCTGAGTTAAATAAATGAAAGGGAATGATAAGAGTCCAAGAGACCCTCTGGTTATCCTTATGGCGAGACCTAGGATAAGAGGTAATTAATGCAAAAGGTAAAGTTTAAAAGTAAGCTAAAAGAGGCTTAATAACCAAGACAAGCAAATTGCTTAAGATAAAAGGGAACAGAAAGAGAATGTAACAGACGCCTTCGAATTTGAGACTCGTCATGTGGAGCAGGACTCCCTGGGCAGTGACCCGTCGGATGAGGTACTTTCGAAAGGCTTAAAGTGAAAGCAATGAGCTAAATGCTCAAGGGAAAGAGAAAGAGATTTGCCAGTGGCAAAAAGGGAGCTATAAGCTCGAATAAGAAAGGAAAGCAAGTGTTCAAAGGCAAAGAGGCTAAGAACTAAAGCAAAAAGAGAAAGAAAAAGAAAAGAAAAGAAAGAAAATATAAAGATAAAACGAGCGTACCTTCGGGGGTAAAAAGTAGCCTTGTCGGAGCCATGGGCAGTGTCCCTCTCCCGGGCAGTGACCCGTAGGACAAGTTCCCCGTTGGGCGGGGTAGCACTTGCGGGTGTTATCGGCAACCTTAGAAATCTTATCTTATGGTAGCAGGACTACCGGGCTGGGGCCCGTTGGATAAGAATTTCTGAGGGTTAACTTAAACTAAAGCACCAGAATTTAAAGAATAAAGAAAAATAGAGTGGCCAAGGTGGCCGGGTTAGCTTGACCCTATATACAGCGGCATAGTGGCCGAGTTGGTGCTTAGTAGCCTAGTATGGCTAGACAGAGTAGTGCTGGATCGATGAGTATACAGATAGTGATATATATATATAGCTTAGCCGCATTTTGATATTGAGGATTTTAGATTTCCTAGCATACTATTGTTATTGCTTCCATTGGACCAAGTGGTGTAGGACACTTTTTCTCAGTGGTTGAACCCACTGGGAACTCTGTCGGAGTTCTCACACCCCTTGGGTGACCCCCCCCCCACAGGTTCAGGTATGGATACAGCGGTCGAGACGGTTCAGATGCAGACGGCGAGGCATACGACAGGGGCAAGAGCCCAGCAGCATAGAGACCTAGAAGGCCTAGCAGAGGTTCCCCTTTTTATATATTTCTTGAGTGAACCTTGTATGGTGAGGAAATTTATGTAAAGGAATTGTAATAATTTTATTTGCAAGTTCAGAAATGTAAAGTGTAATAAATTTAAGTTATGGTTCACTCTTGTATGCTTTCATTTCCGCATTAACTATTTGTTATTGAATGAAAATTTAAATTAGTAGTGATTTTTAGTACTCTGATATTGAGCTTCCGCATATACTTGTTGTATGATTATGGATATTACCGTTCCTTTCGGGTAGTGAAAGGTCATACCCGATTGGCGGGTCTGTTGGCGTGCCCGAACCGTACAAATTGGTGGACTCGGGGCGTGACAACGACTCTTACCAAACGTATTCTCAATGTCCTTCAATTGATCTAACAGTTTAGAACCAGATAACGGAACAGGTGCATCTCTAAGTTCTTGGTTTCCATCAAAAGATAATTTATCACGTCGAAATTTGTGATTCTTTCCTAAGAATCTACGATGTCCCATATAGCATAATTTTCGACCGTGTTTTAGATAATGTGAATCAGTATCCACATTACAAGACGGACATGCCAATCGTCCTTTTGTACTCCATCCTGATAAATTCGCATACGCAGGAAAATCGCTAATAGTCCACAATAATGCGGCATGCATTTGAAAATTCTGCTTTGTAGAACATCATAAGTGTACAAACCATTCAACCAAAGATCATTCAACTCATCTATTAGTGGTTGTAAATAGACATCAATATCATTTCCAGGTGCATTTGGGCCAGGGATGAGTAAAGACATTATCAAATGTGGTTGTTTCATACACAACCATGGTGGCAAATTATATGGTATTAAGATTACTGGCCACGTGCTATGTGATGTACTCATTGATTTAAAAGGATTGAAGCCATCACTCGCCAAGCCAAGCCTTACATTGCGAGGTTCTGAAGAAAATTCTGGATTTTGAAAGTCAAAAGTTTTCCATTGTGGGGAATCAGCAGGATGCCTCATCACTCCATCATTAATTCGATCCTCATGATGCCATCTCATTAATGAAGAAGTTGTTGATGACATGAACAATCTTTGTAGCCTGGATTTTAAAGGAAAGTGTCCTAAAACCTTTGCCGGGATTTTTCGAGTTGCTTTTCTAGAAGACTTGGCTGTATCAAGTTCAACATTGCTATCAGTTGTTTTCCATCTTGAAGTGCCACAAATGGCACATGAATCTGCATTTGCTGTATCCTTATAGTATAACTGACAGTCATTTGGACAAGCATCAATTTTATTATAACCTAAACCAAGGTCATTAATAATTTTTTTTGCTTCATAGAATGAATCTGGTAGTGTTTCACCCTCCGAAAGTGCTTCTTTTAGCAAAGAAAGTAACATTGTGAATGAAGTATTGGTCCATCCATTTAAACACTTAATGTGAAATAAACGAACAATAAAAGAGAGTTTCGAGAACTTCTTGCAACCAGGATATAATTCTTTCTCAGAATCTTCAATTAGTTTGTAAAATTTCTTAGCTTCTTCATTAGGATCTTCATTTAAATGTTGTTCTCTTATTGCTATCTCCTCTTCACCCACATCAAACATACCAAATGCTTCATTTATCATACCACGCATATCATCATTTGTGTTAAGATTATCATTGTTGTATGTTGAGGACGGTGATGTAACATCTTCTCCGTGATAAATCCAAGATGTGTATCCTTCCAAAAAGCAATCACATATTAAATGCTCTAGTACAGTATCCTTATTTTGCCAAAAACAATTAGCGCATCTTTTACAAGGGCAGAGAATTGTTCCTTCTCGGACCACTTTGAGAAATGCAAATTCAAGAAAGTTCGAGACTCCATCAAGATACTTTTTGCTCACCCTATATTTATTTAAGTGGACGTGAGTTAATATGTCAAAATATTAATTCCAAATAAGACCATATTTCGTAGCTTGAAAAATCGTACTAAATCAAACCTGGGTTCATTCATCCAACTCTTATCCATAGATTGATGTCTAATATGGCGGCAGATAGACTAAATAGGTCCTTGCAAATCCTAATTAAACAAAACTATTAGTAAAAAACTTTAAAACATCGGAAAGTAAATTGCATAATAAAATTGCAAACGAGAAACTAAAATCACCGGGCTCTCTGGAACAGCGCCGGGAACAGTCACGGATATTTGGCATCACAAATTAATCACCGTAATTTCTCATCATATAATTGGAACAGCAACATGGCTCTAAAAACATAAGCTTGAAGGGTTCAAATTGCAAAATCCTTCCATCTACTCAGCTATTTGCTGAAGTAGAGTGAGCATCAAGCTCAGGAAGCTAAATTAATTCTCATCGTATAATTTTACTAATTCTACACAAGAAGATAAATTAAAAACTTCACTAAAAATATATATTTTTTAACATCTTTCGTAAAATATATAAGCTAGGTGTGTTATTGTTTTTCGTTTTTCACTAACATGCGCTAAACCCATGTTTAGTTTATTTACCACCCAATATGTATGCTATTAATCCAAAAAAAACTAAGAATAAAGAAGAGATTAAACTATTTTGGAGGCATTCCATATCCCCATTTATCTCTAATTAATTATAAACACTTACAATTAAATTTCTGTAGACTTTTTACTTAGCTCCAAGCAAGCTTAGCCCAAAACATCGAAATCGGTTCGTTACTCCAAATCGACTATCAAAATGTTTTGGTTCCTTGAAGCAAACTTGTTCCCCGCATTTTGTAATATTAAATTAGAGTTCTAAAGGATCATATAATTTTTAAATCCTGAAACTACAACAATCCTAATTGTTTCTAGAATTTTTCAAAAATTACGGTAAAATCCAAATCCAATTACTAATCTTTACAATTTGTAATTTAGATTAGCTTAAGATTTATTAAAATTCTATTTATCAGAGTTAAATTCAAAACTCTATCTCAAAACTGTATTAATCACATAGCCTTTGTCCCCTCTAACTTCTCCTTATTCCAAACAAAAAAAAGGGCTTCACAACCCAAATCCCTCCAGCAAAACTTGTTTTCTCCCAAACTTCAAGATAGGAGGCACTACAAAAAAATTGTACACAATAAGTTGATTAATTCTCATCGTACACAATAACAGAAAAACTTGTTTTCTCCCAAACTTCAAGATACCAAACGGGGCCTTAGTACATGCTCCAAATGTAGGCTCTTGAGTGCTAAAAATTGTGAATTGATATTCACAACAGGGACTAGTCTTTGGATGTGAGAAAAAAAACTAGTGTATTTATTTTCTTACAACTAACCCTAATTCATTTTCTAGTAGTTGCTTGGTATTAGAGTCAACTTAAGCTTCCTTTGTGGCAGTAGGTTTTGAGTTCAATTTTCACTTTTACCATTTATGATTTTCAATAATTGATTTGTTTAAGCCTTAAACATCTCATAAAACAAATATTTAAATCAAATCATCCCATTTCTCTCTCTCTCTCTCTCTCTCTCTCTCTCTCTCTCTCTCTCTCTCTCTCTCTCTATATATATATATATATATATATATATATATATATATATATATAGCACATACGCGCGCGCATGCCCCATTAGCCTAAAAAAACCATGGAGGCAAAAGATAATGCAGAAACAGTTTAAGTGTACTATAAAGATATATAAAGATGAACACTACCCCCACCACTAGTTTCAAAAAATGGTACGTGTGTGTTCATGGCCTAAGAAACACTTACCTTTTTTTTTCTTTTTTCTTTTTTCTTTTTTCTTCTGTGCGTGTGTGTGTGTGTGTGTGTGTGTGTGTGTGTGTGTGTCTTAGTGTGATCACACCATCAAAATAATATAAGAGTAGAGGGAGCAACGAGGACTCAAATTGTGAGTAGTGGTCTCTCCACTGAAACAATTAATCCTTCTCTTTTTCTTTCCTTTTGGGCCTAAGCCTATTGCTGCTGCTCACTTACACTTCACTTCCTTGTATTTTTTTTTTTTTTTTTTAAATATATATATATTCTTTTGGGGATTTATGTCTTGGACATGTTCTTCTCTTTAATCTTTATGTTCAAAAAAGAAAGAAAAGGATTCATGTATGAATAGCCTTTTTACTATATCCTGATATTTAATTTCAAGTTAATAATTAATTGGTCTTTAAAGGAGACACTACAAAAGCTTGCAGGAGTCGAATGCTCACTTGAAGGATGAACAGAACCAATTTGGTTCTCTCGCGCATTTCTTCGAACACATGGTATGCAACAAACATAACACATAATCTTGAAGACAACAATGGTGGATCCTTACACCTAGGCTCTGGGTCTCAAGCACCAGCACCTGTAGGTGCTACTAGACTCCACGAAGCTTGCTGGGCGCATGGCCGGCGACGAGACCCGGTGGCGGTGGCGGCGGAGCACTCTTGGCCGGAATATGCACCAACAATGGTGAAGCCTCAACCGAGCAGCATGGGTCTCATGCAAGGGCCTCTGTGTGTCAGTCACAACCTGGTGGAGCTAGCTGTGCAAGTGGCCGGTGGCAACAAGCGGCCGCGGCGGCGGCGGCGCAACCTCGGGCGAACCCAAGATAATCCAAAGCTAGGGCATCAAACTGCGAAGCGCACACTAATCCAGACGCAACCAAACTTCTAGGGGAGGTTCCACAGGCCCTACAGAAGGTGCCCATGATTTTTTTTCGAAGCTGAAGCATTGGGTGTGGCAAACAGCCGTAGCGGAGCATGTTCGGTTTTCGACGGGTGCAATTTCCCCGCCGGTGACCGGAGGCATTCCCAACTTCGGGGTTTGGCTGGGAGGTTCACCAAGAGGTGATGGATATACTCAGGAGGTCTAGGTAGCAAGAAACACAAGAATAAACAACCTCACCTTCGCCGGATCCGAGGAAGAAGACGGTGATCTTCCCAGCGTCGCGCGGCCACGACGGTGCACCAGCCCACCTCGGATTGCCTTCTGGATGAAGAACACCACCACAGAGAGGCACAGATCCAAAGCTTTGGTGCTCTTCTCCTTCTCCAACAACCCGGGATCAAAATGCTCCTTGAAGCTTCTTGCTTTTCCGGCGACCAAGGGTGGCGGCCGGCGGCGCAGTCTCTCGGGAATGGTAGCAGAGGGTCGTGGGGGTCGTGGGGTGGTTAAGTTTCACAAACGGGTGCGGCTAGGGTTGCGGCTAGGGTTTCTAAAGCAACCTTATGTTGCTATTACACCTATATTGCAACAAAATGCCAACTAGCCCTTCAACTTGCATCCCTTAAATCTAGGTCCCTTGCTGTAGAACCACTTCACAAAGAAGTCCCTCTTGTACAAGTTTGGTACACTTTGACACATAAAATATAGCATCTTTACGCAAAATACTGCGATTTTTTCCATATTTCACGCTTTTCGAGACAACCGAGTTGTCAAACTGAAAAACGGACACCACCACGACGTCTGGCTCGACGAAACCTAACAGGTAGCGATTTTGGTTCGCTAAAATTCAACTCCATAATTTTTAAAATCCATCTTATACTGTAAATTATACAGTTCGGCACGTTTTACGATACTTTAGGCTAGTCAAATTCAAATTTCGTCAGCGCCACTGCGCTTAGAATGACAAAGCGGTTAAAATCGACTAGCTGGACCGTCAAATTCGGACTCCAGACAGTGAATCGGTCAACGTTCGCTCGACGGGGAATTAAAACAGTAGGGTACTATTCACGACTTAAGTCGTGGGCCCCACTAGGTTCTTCACTAATTTCTGAACAATCCGACCGTCGGATCGAAAATCGGTTTATATCGTTTTTAATCGATTCGACGAGACGGTCGCACTGGCGATTTCAGATTTTCGAGATCAGACTCGAATCTGAAAGGCAGACATCGTGCTCCGAAAACTGTGCAATTTGCGCATCGGTATACAACCCATAGGTTCAACTTTGGCATTTCTCATTCATATTCACATTTGAACTTTTTCAAATTAAATTTTGAATTTCTAGATTACTACAAGTGCCCAAGGTTCCATACACCATAGGAACTTGTACAAAATGCTAGATAGTCCTTTAACTATCAACATAAAAACCTAGGTCCTTTACTGTAGAACAAAATCACAGAGAAGCCCTTCCTCTACAAGTTTTGTGCAATTTGACACATAAAATATTGGACTTTTTCACAAAATACTATAAATTTTTATATATTTCATGTATTTCGAGATAATCGGATTGTCAAACTGAAAAACGGACACCATCACGACGTCCGGCTCGACGAAATCTATAAAGTAGTGATTTTGGTTTGTCGCATTTGATCCTCTAAAAATTTAAAATTCATAAAATACTATAATTTATACAGTTTGGCACATTTTACGATGCTATAGGTTCGTCAAATGTAAATTTCGTCAGCGCTACTGCGCTCAGAATGACGAAGCGGTTAAAATCGACTACCTGAACCGTTAGATTCGGTCACTAGACAGTGAATCGGCTGACGTTCACCGTCGAAAAAACCGAATCAAGGGTTACTATTCATCAGTACTATTAACTTAAGTTGCGGGTCCCACCAACAACTTCGCTGATTTCTGGGCAATCCGACCGTCTGATCGAAAAACAGTCTATACCATTTTCAATCGGTTCGACGAGACGGTCACATTGGCGATTTCAGATTTTCGAGATCAAACTTGGATCTAAAAGGTGAACAAATATTGCTCTGAAAAATGTGCAATTTGCAGGAATAAATCTAATATTATTTATTTATATCTTAAGTAAGAATTTAAGATCTTTTACCAATATTTGCTTTTAAATTGCATAATAAAATTTTTAGTGGCATTAAAAGTAATTGCCGGTATTTAAACTATCTTTTACCAGCATTTAAAAATAAATATAGCTAAATATTCATATTTACCAACAATAATTTGTAAATATCGATAAATGATATATTTAGCAACAATTTGTAATAAATGCCTGTATATTTTATATTTAGCAACATTTACTTAAATATTGCAACGAATAGTGCCGCTGTATGTCATATTCACAAACAATAATTTGTTAATATCGATAAATGATATATTTAGCAATATTTTTTAATAAATGCCTGTATATTTTGTATTTAGCAATATTTACTTAAATATTGCAACGAATAGTGCCGCTGTATGTCATATTCACCAACAATAATTTGTAAATATCGAAAAATGATATATTTAGCAATAATTTTTAATAAATGCCTGTATAATTTATATTTAGCAACATTTACTTAAATATTACAAGGAATAGTGCCGCTGTATGTCAAATTTCTAGTAGTGCATGCTAAAAAACACTACCATGTATGATCCTACATCAATAGAATTACTGAACAGTCCAAAGGTCATGTAGACGAGGCCACCTACCTAAAGAGCTGAACTGTCCAAAGTCCCACAGCTGAAAATACCAGGAAAATAATAACTCCAAATCCAACGGGTCCAGCACTATCCGCAAACCCTCCTGGGTAGAACACAAGGCTAACAATTACACTTTATTCCCAAAATTTACCCAAATTATCACAATCTGAAATCAACCTCAAAGATGCTAATTTTTCACCTACATAAAGGGCTCTGAAAATTCCGATAAAAATACTACAGTGATCCTCGCGTCAAGACCTTCGAAACGGATACCTGCACGCCCAATTCCGAGCACCGTAGGTCAAGTTACAAATTCTACAACACAGGGTGCTCACAACCACACAACGACACGACTGTAAATCCATGCACAGTTAAGGGAGAAAATTATACCTCTGGGCAAGCCTCAGAAAAATCCAAGAAAAATACTGTGATAATCCTCGCGTCGAGAAGATGAAAAAAGTGCATAGGAGCGTCTCAATCCGATGCCCGGTTGCGGAGATATAGCCGAAAGACCGAACCGCTGTCCAAAACTCCACCACAAAAACCTTGTCATAGTAAACTCGAAAAAACACCTCGAAAAACGTGAAATGAGGGGAAGCTAAAAATACCAAGATATTGCCGATCCAATGGCGGAAGAATCGCCTAAAAAGGTGGTCGGAGTAGGCCGGGAGAGCTCGCGCACCGAAACGCGACGGAAGAGACACCGGCGAAGGAACGTCGCGCCGCGCCGAAGAAAATGGAATCTCGAAAAGCATGCCACGTAAAATCCCAAAAATCCACAGGTGGAAGCAGCTCAGGGAGAGGAAAAAAGTTGCTGAAGGTCGCTCTGCCAAAATCCGCGCGGAGAAGAAGATAACAGAGCTGGAACAGGGGCTATTTATAGGGTGGGAAATCATTTGAATTAATTCCCTCCATGTCCCTATTTTCGGGCGCCCGAATCTTTAGGGCGCCGAAAACTGGGTGCGTAGACCCGTCCAACCAGCGCCCGGAATGCCCTGGGTGCACCACGTCAGCGCGCAACAGGAAACAGCCAACACCACGAACCACTGAGCGACACGTGGCCGCCGCAACAGCCGACGCGTGGCGCGCACTTCGAGCGGGAAACGCGGTCAACGTGCGCCTGCGCCCTCTGCACGCACGCGCCCCAAGGCCGGTGCAGCGGTTCCGTGGACCGAGCGCACAACACCGCGCCAACCACACGCTGCCACGTGTCACCCACCGGTCCACCGTACACCCGCGCCTTTTTCCGTGGACCGCGCCTGTTGCGCCGGCCAACCGGGAGCCGCCACGTGTCCCGTCCCGGGTGCACGCCTCTGCGGTGGACCGCGCACCTGCCCGCGCGCCCGCGCGCCTGCCCGCGGTTGCTCCGCCGCCTGCCCGAGCCCGCTTCGCCGCTGCCCGCCGGCCGCCGGAACAGTACCAATTGCCTCGAAAAACGTGCGCATCATTCAGGCTCCGAAAAATACAAGTGAATAGTCCATTTTCATCGTTTTCACGCGCTGAATCCAAATCCGAAGTCCGTTTTGCCAAATTCCAAACCTCAATTTTTTCGAAGGCATCCGGAAAGGTGATCTTTTGTTCAAACTTTGCACTGAGTCCAATTTTAATCTCCGTTTCGCGCGAAACTACTTCTAAACACTCGATGGGTCCTCCAATTACCCACGTGATCCCTTTTTAAGCCCGAAGTCCACCACTTGAGTCCAAATTGCGCACTAACTCCACTGAGACACCACAAAGGCCACCAAAAGCTGCCAAACAACCAGCAAACCCAATGCGGGGATCCGGGTCCTCACATAAGGTGCAGTCACTTGATGTACAATTCCAAATTCTTGACAGAAAACAGTCATCTCATTTGATGTATATTCACCTCCTCGATCAGATCTTAAAATCTTAATTTTCTTATCCAATTGATTTTCAACCTCAGCTTTATAAATGTTAAATTTATTCAAAACTTTATTTTTATTCTTAATCAGATAAATATAACAATATTTTGAATGATCATCAATGAAGGTTACAAAATATTTGCTTCCACCCCTACTGGGTCTACATCCATCACAAACATCACTATGTATTAGTTCTAGCAGATCAAAATCTCTATCTACGGATCTAAAAGGTTTCCTAGGTTCCTTAGCTTGAACACATATTTCACATCTATGATCATTTGAGACAGATTTAGGAATTAAATCAAAATTCATCAATCTTTTAATAGTATTGAAATTCACATGCCCCAATCTTCCATGCCAAACATCAGATGAAACAACATTCAAAATAATACTTTCATTAATAGTATAAGTCATCACAGAAAGCTTAAATAAACCATAACTCAAAAATTCGTTCTCAATAAAATTCACACCTTTAGTAATTACTATTATATTACATTCAAAAACAAACTTAAATCCTTGCTGAACTAAAGGAGAAACACTAATCAGATTCTTCCTAAGATCAGGAACATGATGCACGCCGTGCAAGGAAAGAGTCTTCCCAAAGATCAACTTCAGATCCACTCGACCAATCCCAAGCACGCGCGAAGATGCTGCATTCCCCATGTTCCCCGATCCTCCACTTGAATCCCGATAAGTGGAAAACTAAGAGCGGTCAGAGCAAGCATGTACATTTGCTCCAGTGTCAATCCACCAATCAGAAGAACTAAGAGCAAGGTTAACCTCGGATAAGCTATTTCCTAACCTGATAGTGGAGTCAGAAAGGTTGGGTATAACAATCAACATGTTCAGCTGACGCTCAGTGTTAGGAAAATAATCGCACTAAATCTGATTGTGATTAAATTGAAAATAATTGCACTAAATCTGATTGTGATTAAATTATTTAACTATTTTTATGATTAAATTTGAATAACAAAACTTATCTTTAATCGCTATGAAAATTCCAGAAATTGTAGTAGAAAGAAGTCGAAATAAATTAATCCGGAAGCGTGCAAGGCACTGCCCTAAGGTATATTTCCGTCCTTCGTACAGATTAATCGAAGATACCACCCCAAGGTACGATCAGAACTCTCCTTCCTACGAGCACAACCGCGGTAGAAGTTGACGAAGATTCTCTCAACACCCGATAAATAAAAATAATTAAAAAGAATGAAATAAAATTAAAATATAATTTAAACAAATTCTTTTCCTCTTTTTTTTTCTTTTTAACTTGTCTAAAAAGAAAAGCCTTCCCTACTCTATTCTTTACATCCTACTATAGTATAGTATTTATAGGTGTGCATGTAACCAACGGCTCCCATCACATTAATTAAGGAGAGAGAGATAGGCTAATTAGTGAAAAAGAAACGTATGAAAATTGAATAAAAAATTAAATGGCAATAATTAAGAATAAATTAAAATTAATAAATGAGAATAAATTTAATAAATAAATTGAAAATTGATAATAAAATAATTATTGAGAATTTTGGAATTTTAAATTTTATTCCAACAATCCCCCACAAAATTTAAAATTTTGAAATAATTATTAAACTCAACAAATTAAAATTAAAATAAGATTATCGGTGTTTATACTATGTAATAGGTAAGGTGTCTTTAAGAGACTTAACCTCACTTAGTGTAAGCAATTTTCATCAGAAGGAATCGGAGTGAACCAGGTCTTGAACTACGTTTCTTTGACCCTGACTTCAACTGCCACGCACATAGTACAGAATTCTCCGTCGCGAGTCGTGCGTTAAAGGTCATGCACAGTATCTTGATTTTTCATAAGAATTTCTATGGACAACCCACATCTCATAGTCGCGGCCTTATACGAATATTCTTATATAGGTGGTCTCCTCCAAGGATGTGTGTAGAGTCACATCTCGCGAAAATTATCGCCTCGGATTCCATTAAGAGTTGTATGCTCAACCTCAACCACTACACAGAGCACAACTCATCATAGGGATGGAATTGGAACTAAAGTTCCTCTGAATAAATTGTAGAAAGTGCTCTTTGGCCAACCTGACAGCTTGTTTTTACCACATTAAACCTTCTTCAAGGGATCTTCTATAACAAAGGTTGGGTTCCCACTGCAGGAAGGCCCATTATGGGCAAAGTCCCATCCCCTCGTTGACTCTAGGATCTTAGTTCTATTCAGGTCTTTCGTCAAGCAATCTGCAAGATTCTGTTCAGATCTGATAAAACTCAAAGAAACAATATCATGAGAAGTTAGCCATCTAACTGATTTTTTGTTTCAATTTAATATGTCGACGAGTTTTCGAATTTATTAATTTTTTTTTACAAAAATTAATTGTAGTTCGAAAATAGCACTGAATAGATATAGAATTAAACTAAATTAAATATATTAAAGTATTCTTTGTGCTGACTGGTTAAAATTTTTTTTATGTACAAACTTTGACTGCGGATTCAAATTCAACTGCAAATAAATATATAAATATATATATATATATATATATATATATATATATATATATATATATATATATATATATATATATATATATATATATATATATATATATATATATATATATATATATATATATATATATATATATATATATATATATATATATATATATATATATATATATATATATATATTTAAATTTACTGTCGGATAATAATAATTAAAACAGTATTTTTTTTTACTGTAGCAGACAGTAATATATTTTTGTAAAAAATTACTGTAGCAAAATAATTAAAACAGTAATTTTATTTTTTTACTTTTTTATTTTTTTATTACGGTAGCAATTATATTAATTAAAATAGTAAATCATTTTTATAAAATTAAGATTACAGTAGCAAAATAAATATATTGTAGCAATAAAAAAAACAGTATTTATTTATTTTATAAAATTTTCTTTTATTTTACTGTAGCAAAACAGTATATATATATATATATATATATATATATATATATATATATATATATATATATATATATATATATATATATATATATATATATATATATATACTTTTTTTTTCTCTATATATTTTTACTGTAGCTAAAAATAGTAAATAAAATTTATTTTATATATATTTTTACTGTAGCTAAAAACAGTAAATAAAATTTATTTTATATATATTTTTTTTTTAAGTCAAGAAAAAAGAGCAAATAAATTACAATAATCTATATGCAATTAAAATTTTAAAATGCTAATTCCAATATTTTTAAATTTGAATGTTAAACATACTAATAAGTTGACAACAAAATTATATGTAATATGCAATATTTTTTCAGATTAGCACTCGTTAGATTTAATCACAAACCAATCGGATTTACACCTTAGACTATTAGGAAAATAATCGCACTAAATCTGATTGTGATTAAATTATCTAACTATTTTTATAATTAAATTTGAATAACAAAACTTACCTTTAATCGCTATGAAAATTCCAGAAATTGTAGTAGAAAGAAGTCGAAATAAATTAATCCAGAAGCGTGCAAGGCACTGCCCTAAGGTGTATTTCTGTCCTTCGTACGGATTAATCGAAGATACCACCCCAAGGTACGACCGGAACTCTCCTTCCTACGAGCACAACCGTGGAAGAAGTTGACGAAGATTCTCTCAACACCCGATAAATAAAAATAATTAAAAAGAACGAAATAAAATTAAAATAGAATTTAAATAAATTCTTTTCCTCTCTTTTTCTTTTTCACTTGTCTAAAAAGAAAAGCCTTCTCTACTCTATTCTTTACACCCTACTATAGTATAGTATTTATAGGTATGCATGTAACCAACGGCTCCTATCACATTAATTAAGGAGAGAGAGATTGGCTAATTAGTGAAAAAGAAACGTATGAAAATTAAATAAAAAATTAAATGACAATAATTAAGAATAAATTAAAATTAATAAATGAGAATAAATTTAATAAATAAATTGAAAATTGATAATAAAATAATTATTGAGAATTTTGGAATTTTATATTTTATTCCAACACTCAGGAGGAGCTCCCTTCTTCTTTGGCGCGGAAGTCCGATTCTTGCGATAATAGCAGTCCTTCGCAAAGTGGTTCATCTTTCCGCACACAAAACATTCAGAATTCACTCCACTCCCCTTAGGTGAAGACTTCTTAAAGTTTGGGTTGAACTTTCTATGTTGGAAAGGCTTCTTCTTAAAGTTCCTAAAGGGTTGGAAGTTTCTACCCTTAGGTTTCGGGTTCTCTACTAGGTTGGCTTGGGTAGAAAGCTCGCTAGGCTTTTTATTCCTAGTTCGGTTGGTTTCTTTTATTCTAAGAGATCTTAGGACAAAATTCAGGAAAAATTCTCTTTGATTGTGGTTCAGATTATTAGCATGGTTGGACCAGGAAGGAGGCAACTTATCTATTAGAGTGGTAACTAGAAAACTCTTTTCTAGATCTATACCACTAGATCTAAGCTGCTCAATAATGTACTCAAAATCTTGAAGTTGGTCAGACATTGGTTTACTATCTACCAATTTAAACTTAAGCAAATCTGAAGCTTGGTATCTCTTCTTAGTATGATCAATCTGGTCATACTTCTGTTCTAAAGAAATCCAAAGTTCCTTAGCAATCTGAATACTACAGTAAATATCATAAAGCTTATCAGATAGGGTGCTAAGGATCCGGTTCAAACAATGATAATTAACCATAGTAGGATCAGTAGGAGGCACAGGCACAGGTGTAGGTGCAACAGCAGGAGGAGTAGGAGCATTCTGTGACTGGCTGCGAGTCTGAGGACGATTTGTCACAGACTGAATAGCACCATCAGGTGCAGTTTCATTGCCATTTTCAACAGAATCTGAGATGGCAGAAACAAGCCCCAGCGTGGTGAGCCAGAACCGCATTTGGTTCTGCCACCTTCTAAAATTATAACCATCAAAAATAAACGGCTTTGCCGAATAGGAATCCTCGATTAATCAGAATCTGTTTAAACAATAATCTACTATAATGTCACAAAATAGTTCTAAGTTTAAAACAATTAATCTAAGTTGACAGGTTTAAATTTAATCAATAATAATTATACTAAATTTAAAATAACAATTAAACCATGTTTTAATTCACAGTATTAGAATAATTAAATACAAACAGTATTAAGACAAATAAATGTTCAGTGTAGAGGAATTAATTATACTATCACAACTATATTATTAATTAATCAACTGTACTCACAGTTTTGGAAGAATTAAGTGTAATATAAAAAAATGATTCGTAACAGTACACTATGTTAAGGTAACACAATAGTACTAACAATTATATAGTAATAGTACTAATAGTTTAAACAAATAACAAAATTTGTACTTAACAATTTTTATCTAATTAATTAATACTATCAGTATTAAAAGTATTAACAGTATTAACACAATAATATTACTAATTAAAAATGTATATAATTCACAGCACTAAAAGAAATGAAATGATAAACTAATTCAATCTCGCTTCTAGAATGTTGATAAAATTATCTTTTCAAATTAATTTTTTTAGTCAAATAATATTTAAACTTATTTAAAAACCGAAATATTGTTTTGTAATTTTCTATTTTACCGTTAATAATAAAATATAGCAAAATTTAGATGAAGCCTGTGAATGTGGAGGCGTGCGTAAGCACTGTCCTAGAAGCGAGATTGTCCCTCCACGTGCGAGGCTCAAGCAATCATCCCTAGCGATACAACGACCACTGTCCACCCCGTCGGCAACGACTCCGGAATGGTGCATAGCGAACCCAGTAACTTTCAGAAATCCAGCAAACAGAAAAGCTTGAAGAGGAAACTCGAATCCAAAAAAGTAAAATGTAAATCTCAATGTAGTGTAGAAAATGGTACTGTAACATATCTCTCACCCAAGCTCTTTCTCCATGTATATATAGAGCCCAACGGGAGAGAGCCCAATAACTTACCAGGGGACAAGGTCAAGGTCCAATGGTAATCTATCTCGGTAGCCCACAAGTCCCTTCCCAAGGAAGGCTCTTGGGTAGCCCAAGAAGCAACTTTCCAAGATAGGTTATAAGGCAAAAAGAAAAATCAAAATAAAATAGAACCGGATCAAGATAGCGCGCGCCGCCGCCCGCCCGACCCGGCTCGTGCTCGTGTGTTTAAGAGAAACCTTGCTCTCACTTTCTCCTAAGAAATACATGCACAAGTGAAGGAGTAAAAATAAACCCACTCTACATGTGATGAGTTTTCAATGTGTGCTCGTGCCGTGCGCGCGTGTGTTTAGGAGAAGCCTTGCTCTTATTTTCTCCTAACCAATACATGCACAAGTGAAGGAGTAAATAAACCCATTCTACATGTGATGAGTTTTCAATATGGTCTAAACATCACATGAGAGAGGAATGAGTTTGGGCTCCCTAACAAACCCCATGAATATTAGGCCGCCCAGAAAAACTCAGAGGCCAAAGAACAAGTTTAAAATCAATTTAAATCCATGTAAAATCCAACAGTAATTGCATTCAAATTCGACAAACCATTGAATTTGGGCCTATTTGAGACAACAGAAAAGCGCGGGATTTAAATAGATGCAATTCTTTTATGGAGTAATTTTGACACATGCAGTAATTGTATTGCAAACTTACATCCGGGCAG
Organism: Tillandsia leiboldiana; assembly: GCA_029204045.2. Taxonomy (NCBI): domain Eukaryota; kingdom Viridiplantae; phylum Streptophyta; class Magnoliopsida; order Poales; family Bromeliaceae; genus Tillandsia; species Tillandsia leiboldiana. The sequence goes on from CM055070.1 coordinate 40,713,604, forward strand.
CGAAGAATAACCCCTTCCTTGTGGCATAAGTAAGGCTCATCCTGCAGCAGAAAGAAGCAGAAGAAACCACATTGAGCGTTCAGGAATAGTCTCAACATCTCTCTTCAAGTGCATGGCGGAGTCCGAACACATGCCAACAAAAGAGCAAGGATGGGACCAACTCTAAATAAAAAAGATGAGCAATAAGAAATGATTTAAAAAATAATCTTAACACTCCTATCCATACGCTAATAATAGAAAAATATTATTTATACATTCTAAATGAAATATAGATCTTACACTCCACCTAATATAGATATAGAATAAGTAAATTTCACTGATTATTTTAATATAACTAGCGGAGAAGTTCCCACTGTTGGATGAATAAGACACTCCATTTAATATTACTTTAAATTCCCTTTAATATTACTATTGGAAAATCAGGGTCTTTAATATTACTTTAATATAGATATGCCTCATACGCTCCATTTAAATTTATTATTGTTCTCTAATAATAAATCAATTAAAAGATAGACGTAAGAATTACATATAAAACCCTCCAAATTTGCCTATTAAAAAAAAAAAAGTAAAGCCGGAATGTGCGTAGAATATAAAAATATAAAATCGACCTGTATAGCTGATCGCTGATTTTGAGTTTCGAAAATTAAAAAATTAGTTTTAAAAATTATAATTAAATTTTAAAAACAATATTGGCAGTCAAAAATTACTATTAAACACAACAATTCATTCAAGATCGATCTGATTAAAAAAAAAAAAAAACCGGAGGAGTAGAGAGGGAGGTACAGACCACGGAGTGGCTCCGGAGAAAAGGGAGGGATATGATTCCAGCGGGGATTTTTATTAAAATAACTTTAAAAACTTTTAAAATTTGCAAATGACCCTTCCAAATTTTTTTTTGCAAAAGTAACCCTGCTTTTGCCAGCAGGACGCCACGGTGGCGGCACGATCTAAAGACGCTGAATGATTCAGCGCCTTCAGTGTATTTGCTGAAAGCGCTGAATCATTCAGCGTCTTCACAAAAACCCTATGAAGACGCTGAATGATTCAGCGTCTTCTGCATATATACTGAATCCGCTGATTCAAGTGTATTTGCTGAAGGCGCTGAATCATTCAGCGTCTTCACAAAAACCCTATGAAGACGCTGAATGATTCGGCGTCTTCTGCATATATGCTGAAGGCGCTGATTCAATCAGGGCTTGAATCAGCGCCTTCAGCATATATGCAGAAGACGCCGATTCATTCAGCGTCTTCTGCACATATGCTGAAGGCGCTGAGAACTTGACCAATTTCGCAAAAATTCGCTAAGTGCTGAGATGTAAGCGTTAAAGGCGCTGAACCATTCAGCGTCGTTAACATCAATGTTAAAGACGCTGAATGGTTCAGCGCCTTTAACATCAATGTTAAAGACGTTAAACCTTTCAGCGCCTTTAACATCATATGTTAAAGGCGCTGAACCATTCAGCGCCTTTAACGTTAAAGGCACTGAATGGTTCAGCGCCTTTAATATTTATGTTAGAGGCACTGAATGGTTCAGCGCCTTTAACCACAGTAAAGACAAGAATTTTTTTTCAACTCAAAAAAATAAAATTTGTACAATAAGTTTCATAACAGAATGAAAAAGTACATCAAGTTTCACAACATCTAGATATTGAGCTAAAACATTTAGAAATTATGTAGAACAATTTCACAACATTCAGATATAACAGTTGAGTAACAACAAAAAAATATAATCACCAAAAAATATTAATAATACACCCTCAAACTCAAAATTGAGATAAAACTCAATTTTGAGCTTATCCTCTCCCTCGACCTCCTCGACCAAGCCTGCGTCCACGCCCTCGCGGACGCCCACGCCCACGAGGAACAACAAGCTCGATAATCGGCATATCATCAAGATGCTCGACCGCTGTCAACTGATCGAGCTCCTCGATAATACCACCCTCATCATTCTCGGCAATATGTTGGATCTCCTGTGGTGATGATGACGAGGGACGACGACGTGAATATGTCGATGCAAAAGATGTCCGTGATATAGGAAGCGGGAGTGACTCTGACGTCGAGGGAAATGTCGTAGGGGCCTGAATAGGAGGAGATGGAGATCGTGGCACCTGAAATAGCGTAAATAGTTAGTTAATTTGAACTTGAAGACTTAATTTGAAATTTCTAGTGATATGAAGGTACTTGATGACTCGAGGACGATGCGTGAGCATAATCTCCTCGTCCCTCAGAAACTCTGACAGTAGGTACCGACGGTACATTTTGCAGTACCATATGAATATGCTCGCGCATATCTGTCAAAGTCCCGAATATCCTCTTAGGCGACGGACGATCATGCAATAACTGGCCTATAGTAGTATCTATCTGTCGTAGTGTGTCGGCCTGCATTTCAATGGACAAATTAAATTTATATTAAATATACAAAACATGTTAAATTTATATATATAAATTATTATACCATTGTCCTCTCGATATGCCCACGGGGATGAAAAGTCAGCGGAGGACGCTGTACTGGATGATATATCCATCTCCTTGTAATCGTCCAATACCATTGCATGTATATGGATGCTGCTTGCAGTGGGTCCTCACCAGCAGCCGGGAGCTGATCAACAATGTGATCTAGCCTCTCAGACCACCTCTCAATGTGTACAGCGTGAAATGCAATCCAATCCTCATCCGGACGCCCACGTGATGTCACGCGTCGGATGGACTCCACATTGAGAGGTATATGCTGGAGAAGACCGAATTGCCGCAGGACTCTGTCTGGTACATGCATCTCTACAATGTGATAGCAGATGATGACTGACCTTGAACGCCATACTTGCGAGCCCTGTACACAGAAGTCTGGTAATGCAGCTAAAATCTCATCTGTGTACGGTATCCATATAACCTGTTAAAGACACAAAATGATCAGTTAGTATAAAAATGTTTAGGAAAAAAATATTTAAAGTATTGATTAAAGCATCTACATACATGCGTGTCTCTCTGCTGATCTTACTCATCTCTATAAAACTCAATGTCAGCGGTCCTGACATTGGCTCTGAATCGTAGTCCTCCAGCGTTTGCCCATCTAGATTGTAAAATATATATATTAGTTGCAATTACATTTGAAATACAAAAATCTACTATATTAAATAAATATCTTACCGGCAACCCAGAGGGAGATCTACAATGTCGGGTAGTGTCACGCCCCGGAACCCGGGCTTGCCAACAGATCCGCCGTGCACACGGGATTTCCCGAGTACACGAAGCGCTGGTAACCTGCTCCGATATAATATGAATAATAAAAGAGCATAATACAGAGCTGAAGTAGAAGAACCACATAGTATCTCAGACTGGAACTACAAATAAAGCTGTAATAAGTACAATAATCTCCCAGCTCACCAAAATAATACAGCCAGCTGGCCAGTGCCAGACTCAAAGAAAGAAGAAATACCACAGTCTGAGTAAAGAGTACAACATCTGTCTAAAATCCACTCTCGGTCTCACAGGAGATCTATCTACTCAGCGATCCCCTTACCTTTATCAGCCGCTGATAGCGTAGCAGCTCCCGCAGACGACTCTGCAAAATAAAGAAGAAGAAAGAAACAGAAAAGAATAATGGGGGTGAGAACTACCAGATAAACCAGTAGCCTCCCCTAGTGGGCAAAACCTCAACTCTGATGCACCCACTAGGATTACTAGAGGCCAGAAAGGAAAAAGTGGTAAAGCTGTAAGCAGAACTGCTGAATAAAGGGGAAACCACCACTAGCATGCCTCTAAATGCAGTGCCAAAAGGAATGACTGTATGTATGCATCAGTATCTAACATGCCTGCCTGAATAAACCCAATCTTATGCCACCAGTAAAACTGGTACTGCCTGCTGTGCATTGCCTGCCAAATCGGGTATGCTGGCCAATGCATAACACCGATAGGGAATGAGAGTCTCAAGGACTCAGGCCTGCCTGTAACACACTCCGGAGTGGCACTCGAGGGGAGCGACCCACACGAGTAAAAGTACCTCAGTAATAAGTATCATAAGTGTCGTAAACAGCAGAACTGGATCATGGCTATGATCAAAGTGGGAAAAGCCATCCACTAAGAAACCCTGATCTGATGCCATAGTACTCAATAAGTGGGAAAAACCATCCACTAGAGAAAAGCCCGATCCCCTGCTGATGCCAAAAATAGACCAGACTCAACCCCATTCTGATGCAAGGATAAACATCCGGCCGACCGCCTACAGTCCGCGGTCACCGCAACACCCCACAAGTTTATAATCTAACATAACCTTGGCTATACTATCCCAAACCCCTGCTCATACTCGAGCGACAAGCAACTGAAAGCAAAAGAGAGCAATAAAACATGTCAAGTCTTAATATGATAGTGTAGCAATAAATAGTGGCCCTACCTGATGTCCGGGCATGCATGCAACTGTCTTTATTTTAAAAGTTGTAAAATAGTGTCAAAGATTTAAAAAGATTGATTTACTGAATAAAAGTCATTTGCATGCGAGATTATAGCCTTTGTCTCAATCACAGTGTCCCAATATAAGTCATCATATCATCTGTGGGGTTATATTAAATTTTAGGAGAGTTCGTCCCAGCGGTTCTCGTCAATTGTCACATTAGTTCGTCCCAATAGTTCTCATCAATTGTCCTGTTAGTTGTCCTGTTAGTTTGTCCTGTTAGTTGTCCTGTTAGTTGTCCTGTTAGTTTGTCCCAATGGTTCTTATCAATTATCATATTAGTTTGTCCCAGTAGTTCTCATCAATTGTCATATTAAATTTTAGGGGAGTTCCAGTAATTCTAGTGAGCTTGTCAAAAATGAGGTAAGCAACAACCGCCCACCTCGAACAGCTCAAATCACACCCAGATAGTCTCCTGGCTGTCCACAGTCCCCTAGAACTGCTGTCTGCCGAAAACGGTGCCCTACAGCAACACACATTGCACAGGGTGTAACTATATTATTCATAAAAATACAGCTTTTGCTATTTTTCAAATAGCACGAAAAGAGAGGAGTTTTTCACCTCTGTATAGTGCTCAGAAAAATCCAGAAAATTACGGTTGCGTTCCTCGCGAAGAGTAGATCAAAATCGACTCTTTAAACGTCTCGATCTGATGCTCCTACGCCAAGATAAAAATCGGAGAAGTCGATGCTGTCCAGAAATTTCCACAGCAAAAAGGGGGGTCAAAGAGACCTCGGGAAACGTGCCAAAAGTATGAAATGGAGCAAAGTGATCAACACGAAAATCAAAGCCTTACCTCTTAGGAACGCGCTGCCGTGAAAATCGTCCAAAAATTCCTCCTGGTTAGCACACAGGGAATTTTCGACTGAACTGCGACGGGAAATGGGCCGAAAAAGAAAACCGTCGCAGTGTGCCGCGTCGCAGATAACTCACTAACTGTAACTCCAAAATTTATGAGTCTTTAGAGAGAGAGAGAGAAGAGAGAGAGAGAAGAGAGAGAGGAAGATTTTTCGTAAAGAGCTCAACCTCAGATTCTCTCTCTAAGGGCTCGAAAACCGAGGTGCAAAGAGAGGGGGTGGGGGACCTCTTATATAGTGGGCCAAAGGGAATATTCCCACACGGGATCCGGATCCGAACAGGAAACACCGAAATGGGCCAACCAGAAAGCGCCACGTGTCCACAAAACAGCAAACAGCCTGTGCAGGCCCAATGAAAAATCGCCACGTGGCCACGTGGTGCACATGGCCGGTCCGCGCTCCGGGTCTTCCGGAAGTTGTCGGCCAATAGGATCTTGCCACGTGTCACAGTCCCCGTGGGCTTCTAGAAGCCGGCCAGCCAATGGGAAGCTGCCACGTGGCAGATGCAGGGTTCGGTGCTCCCGGTGCACGCCAGGCCCATGGACCGCGCCCCCGAGCCCCCCCGCCCGCGCCTGCGCCGCCGCCCTCTGCCGCTGTGCCGCCGCTGCGCCGCTGCCCGCCGCCGTGCGCCGCCGCCCGCCGCCGGTCGCCGGTCGCCGGAACAGTAATTCCGGCGGCCGGAGTTACTGTTCCGGCGTGAACAGTACCGAGGTGCCGAAAAATTAAAGTAAATATACCGTTTCGATCGTTTTCGCGCGCTGAGTCCAAATACGACGTCCATTTCGCCAAATTCTCATCCGAAATTTTGCCGAAAGCTCCCGGAAAATTCTATTTGCTCCGATTTTCACGCAGAGTCTATATTAAATGTCCAATTTTGATTCTACAAGCTCTGTTTCACCGAATAAGCTCCCCGCAGTCACTGTTTAACGTTGCACAGTTCCTGCGGGAGTCTGGATCATCACATCCTCCCCCACTAAAAGAGTTTCGTCCTCGAAACGAGACTAAACAATAATCCTCAGTCCGATGTCTCAAATAAGTAGGGGTGGGCATCCCTCATCTCCGACTCGAGCTCCCATATAGCCTCGCGCTCGTCATGATTGCTCCATTGGATCTTCACATAGGGGATGGCTCGACTGCGCAATTCTTTCACTTCTCGATCCAGAATTCGCAGTGGGCGTTCTTCATACCTCAAATCCTCGCTGATCTCAAACGGTGTGAAGTCGATGACGTGCGATGGGTCGAAGATATACTTTCTCAAGGTAGAAACATGAAATACATCATGGACACCAGCAAGCCTTGGAGGAAGTGCGAGTCGGTAGGCAACTAGCCCGATACGCCCCAATACCTCAAAGGGTCCAATATATCGGGGGCTAAGTTTTCCACGAATGCCGAACCTCCTGATTCCTTTGGACGGCGAGACTTTCAGGAATACATGATCTCCAACCTGAAATTCTAAGTCTCGTCGCCGAACATCGGCATAGCTCCTCTGTCGGCTTTGGGCGGTCTGAAGATGCTTTCGAATCACTCGGACCTTCTCCTCTGCCTCTAATAATACATCTGGTCCCAAGGTCCGCCTCTCGCCTACGTCACTCCAATAAAGTGGTGACCGACACTTGCGTCCATACAACGCTTCAAACAGAGCCATCTGAATGCTCGCTTGAAAACTGTTGTTGTACGCAAACTCCGCCAAAGATAAGTGTCGAATCCACCCTCCGCCAAAATCCAAGACACAAGCCCTTAACATGTCTTCCAGGATTTGTATAGTCCGCTCTGACTGCCCATCAGTCTGCGGATGAAAAGCCGTACTGAACCTGAGTTGAGTCCCCAAGGTTGTCTGCAAACTCATCCAGAAACGCGAAACAAATCTCGGGTCTCTATCTGATACAATGGAGGCTGGTACTCCATGTAATCTAACTATCTCATCTAGATATAGCTGGGCTAGTAGCTCAAGTGGCCACGTAGTCTGCATGGGCAGAAAGTGCGCCGACTTGGTAAGTCTATCTACAACTACCCAGATAGCGTCTGCTCCTCCCTGTGCCCTTGGCAATCCGACCACGAAATCCATCGTAATGTGGTCCCATTTCCACTCGGGAATTGGGAGACTTTGTAACTTGCCAGCTGGCACTCGATGCTCAGCTTTCACCTGCTGACAAGTTAAACACTGAGCCACAAATCTCCCAATATCCCTCTTCATGCCTTTCCACCAGAAGTGTGCCTTGAGGTCCTTATACATCTTAGTCCCACCAGGATGTAGGGTATAAGGTGTATAATAGGCCTCTCGCAATATCTGTTCTCTAATCTCCACATCTATTGGCACACATGCTCGGTTCCTGTACCTCAGTACTCCCGAGGCATCTACCGTAAAGTCCCCAGACTGATTACTCGGAATCTGATCTCTAATCCTGGTCAAGTGGGGGTCCTCACTCTGTTTCTCCCTGATCCTGTCCAGCAGAGTGGGCTGCAAGACTAAAGATGCCAGTCTGGCAGTGACCCCAGGGGACACAACCTCTATCTCGAGTCGTCTCATCTCCTCTAATAGCGGTGCCTGGTCTGTGATTAACATAGACAAACTTTGCACCGCCCTCATACTCAAGGCATCAGCGACCACATTAGCCTTACCTGGGTGGTAGAGAATATCTACATCATAATCCTTTAATAGCTCTAACCACCTACGTTGCCTCAAATTTAGCTCCTTCTGCGTGAACAGGTATTTTAGGCTCTTGTGATCGGTGTAGATTTCACAATGCTCCCCATACAGATAATGGCGCCAGAGCTTTAGCGCAAACACTACAGCTGCAAGCTCCAAGTCATGGGTAGGGTAATTCTTCTCATATTCTTTGAGTTGTCTAGATGCATATGCAATTACCCTCCCTTCCTGCATCAACACACAACCGAGTCCACTGTGTGATGCGTCGCTGTAGATTACATATCCTTTTCCCATAACAGGAAGGGAAAGGATAGGAGCGGTCATCAGTCTATTCTTCAGCTCCTCAAAGCTCCTTTGACAGTCTTCACTCCAGATAAACTTCACTCCCTTACGCGTCAAGCGAGTGAGGGGTGTGGAGAGCTTCGCAAAGCCTTCCACAAACCGACGGTAATACCCAGCTAAACCCATAAAGCTACGTACCTCAGAAACCGTCGTCGGTCGGGGCCAATCACGGACTGCCTCAATCTTTGCTGGGTCTACTGCCACACCTGCGGCGGAAATCACATGGCCTAAGAAGACTACCTCCGGGAGCCAAAACTCGCACTTTGCTAGCTTGGCAAACAACTTCTTCTCTCGCAGAAGTTGCAACACAATCCTTAAGTGCTCCTCATGCTCAGCATCACTTCAGGAGTAGACCAAGATATCATCAATGAACACCACCACGAACCGGTCCAAATAAGGTCGGAAGATCCGGTTCATCAAATCCATGAACGCGGTAGGGGCATTAGTTAGCCCAAAAGGCATAACTGTAAATTCATAATGCCCATACCGTGATCTGAATGCCGTCTTCGGAATATCCTCGGCCTTCACCTTCAACTGGTGGTAACCGGACTGTAGATCTATCTTAGAGAAGACACAGGACCCTTGCAGCTGATCAAAAAGATCATCGATGCGCGGCAAAGGGTACTTGTTCTTGATGGTCACTTTATTTAATTCCCTATAGTCCACACACAATCGAAGTGACTCATCCTTCTTTTTCACGAATAGCACCGGCGCTCCCCAAGGCGACACACTCGGCCTAATAAAGCCCTTGTCCATCAAATCCTGAAGTTGCGCCTTAAGCTCTCGCAGCTCAGCCGGTGCCATCCGGTAAGGAGCCTTTGAGATTGGCGCAGTTCCCGGAACTACATCAATCACAAACTCAATCTCCCTATCTAGCGGCATGCTTGTCAGCTCAGGTGGAAAAATATCCGGGAACTCGCGGGCAATAGGGATATCCCCGAGTCCCGGCGCCGCCGTAGGCCCTTCAACAACACTAGCCAAAAAGGCTACACATCCTCGATGGATCATCTGCCTCGCTCGGGAAGTCGAAACCATAGAGGCAAAGAAAGCACTCTGACATCCCCGGTATACCAACATTTCCTGGTCTGGTTCTCTAAAAGTGACGGTCCTCGCGGCACAATCAATGGTCGCAAAATACCGAGCCAGCCAGTCCATCCCGAGGACCACATCGAAGTCCTTCAATTGTCTCAGGACCAACAGGTCTGCTGGCATAATCCAGGACTCGATTTGCATCGGGCAGGACCAACAACACTCCTCTACGTGCAAGGTGTGATCGGGAATCTGAACCTCTCGTGCACGTGGTAGAAGTCCTACCTTTAACCCATGTAATGATGCAAATGATCTACTGATAAAAGAATGCGATGCTCCAGTATCAAATAATGTACGAGTTCCTAATGCCAGAAAGTAAGGTGATACCTGCCACCACGTGATCTGCTGCCGAAGAGTCCTCTACCTGCGCAGCATACACTCGCCCACTCTGGGCTGGAGGGCGATACTCCGTGGGATAGAAAGAAGATGGCCTGCTTGCTGGAGCATATGGTCGCTGAGCCGTCGACCGTTGCTGTGATGAAGATGGAGCCGATGCTGAAGAAGGGGCCGTCTATGGCGCATAAGGGCAAGTAGCTCGGACGTGGCCAGACTGTCCACATCTATAGCAGCGACCCCACCGCTGGTCGCAGGTGTTGGAAAAGTGCTGACCTCCACAGAAAATACAATTGCTGGGGGCCCGTGGTTGTCGTGACTGCTGTTGTCGCTGAGGCTGTTGCTGCGACCCACGCTGCGACGGCTGGGATCTCTGCTGCCGCTGCTGGGGCCTCTGGGGTCCACCAGGCCCTCGCCGCTCCGACCCTCCTTGGCCGGAAAACTGAGGCGGTGGCGGTCGGGGCGGCCTCCAGGAACTGGCCTGTCTCCCGTCGTCCTGCGCTGGTCGCTTTCTGTCTGCGCCTTGAGCGACCAGGCCCCTACGTCTGGCGACGACGTGGTCTCCCCTCTCAACCCACTGGGCATGCTCTGCTGCCTCCTCCAAGGTTTGTAGTCTCTGGGCATGCACCAGAGTATAGATCTCTGGGCGCAGGCCCGACTCAAAGAGCTCCACCTGGTGCGGTCCGTCCCTGGCGACGTAAGGTACGCAGTTGAGTAACCGCGTGAACTCCTGAAAGTAGTCCAATGCTGTCCGGGTCGCCTTGCTGAAGATTCTTCAGATCATCCTCCAGCTTTTTCTTCATACTCGTGAAAAAGTACGTATCCAGAATCATCCTCTTGAACTCTGACCAGGGTAGCTGTCGAGTGATCTGGAACTCCAGAGGCTCTACCCGACGCCACCATGCATCAGCGTCCCCGTCTAAGCAGTGTACAGCCATATGTACCCTGTACTTCTGGTCAATGAAGAAGTCCCGGAATAACTTCTCCATTGACGAAAGCCAAGTCCCGATCTCCCACGGCTGAGTATTCCGCCCCGAAAACCTGGGCGGTCCCCGCTTACAGAACTGAGTAAGTTTGTCAGCAATCTCCTGCTCCCCCGCAGGAGTCAATGGCCGGATTGCTCCCTGAGCAACAGGGGATGCCGTGGTCACCGGTCCAACTGGGGAAGCCACAGCAGGGGAGGGTGGTACGGGAGAACTCTCTGGGGGTGCAACAACAGGCTGCGCCCTCTGTTCTAACATCTGCGTCAGCCGACCCATGGCCTCCTCCTGACGCCGCACGGCCTCTGACATCTGGGCCATCTGAGCCTGAAGCTCCTGCACCTCACTCTGCTGGCCCTGCTCGGACTCCTCCGGCTCGGGCTCAGGGGAATCAGGCTGAGAACGCGTCAACATCCTACGTCGCGGAGGCATCCTACCACAAGAAACCACACTCAGTATCATATCCCCACACGACCTAATCTAGCGAAAGTCAAAGACATTCCCATATTTCTGTGACTTTATGTTGTCTGCAGCCAACATAACGGTTCACCAGAAATTGGGCATGTCGATCCCTCTTCTCTCACTGGAAGAGTCAAACAATAAATCAACGACTTTCGCAAATATCACGTCTCTCGTACCCTATCATCCTAGGGTCTGCCAAAAGTCTAGGGTTTTCTAAGTCCCAACTGACCTATCCCTAAGCTCCGATACCAACTTAATCTGTCACGCCCCGGAACCCGGGCTTGCCAACAGATCCGCCGTGCACACGGGATTTCCCGAGTACACGAAGCGCTGGTAACCTGCTCCGATATAATATGAATAATAAAAGAGCATAATACAGAGCTGAAGTAGAAAACCACATAGTATCTCAGACTGGAACTACAAATAAAGCTGTAATAAGTACATAATCTCCCAGCTCACCAAAATAATACAGCCAGCTGGCCAGTGCCAGACTCAAAGAAAGAAGAAATACCACAGTCTGAGTAAAGAGTACAACATCTGTCTAAAATCCACTCTCGGTCTCACAGGAGATCTATCTACTCAGCGATCCCCTTACCTTTATCAGCCGCTGATAGCCTAGCAGCTCCCGCAGACGACTCTGCAAAATAAAGAAGAAGAAAGAAACAGAAAAGAATAATGGGGGTGAGAACTACCAGATAAACCAGTAGCCTCCCCTAGTGGGCAAAACCTCAACTCTGATGCACCCACTAGGATTACTAGAGGCCAGAAAGGAAAAAAGTGGTAAAGCTGTAAGCAGAACTGCTGAATAAAGGGGAAACCACCACTAGCATGCCTCTAAATGCAGTGCCAAAAGGAATGACTGTATGTATGCATCAGTATCTAACATGCCTGCCTGAATAAACTCAATCTTATGCCACCAGTAAAACTGGTACTGCCTGCTGTGCCTTGCCTGCCAAATCGGGTATGCTGGCCAATGCATAACACCGATAGGGAATGAGAGTCTCAAGGACTCAAGCCTGCCTGTAACACACTCTGGAGTGGCACTCGAGGGGAGCGACCCACACGAGTAAAAGTACCTCAGTAATAAGTATCATAAGTGTCGTAAACAGCAGGACTGGATCATGACTATGATCAAAGTGGGAAAAGCCATCCACTAAGAAACCCTGATCTGATGCCATAGTACTCAATAAGTGGGAAAAACCATCCACTAGAGAAAAGCCCGATCCCCTACTGATGCCAAAATAGACCAGACTCAACCCCATTCTGATGCAAGGATAAACATCCTGGCCGACCGCCTACAGTCCGCGGTCACCGCAACACCCCACAAGTTTATAATCTAACATAACCTTGGCTATACTATCCCAAACCCCTGCTCATCACTCGAGCGACAAGCAACACTGAAAGCAAAGGAGAGCAATAACACCATGTCAAGTCTTAAATGACGTAGCATTGTAGCAATAAATAGTGGCCCTACCTGATGTCCGGGCATGCATGCAACTGTCTTTATTTTAAAAGTTGTAAAATAGTGTCAAAGATATTAAAAGATTGATTTACTGAATAAAAGTCATTTGCATGCGAGATTATAGCTTTGTCTCAATCACAGTGTCCCAATATAGTCATCATATCATCTGTGGGGGTTATATTAATTTTAGGAGAGTTCGTCCCAGGCGGTGCTCGTCAATTGTTCCAATTAAGTTCGTCCCAATAGGTTCTCATCAATTGTCCTGGTTAGTGTCCTGTTAGTTTGTCCTGTTAGTTGTCCTGTTAGTTGTCCTGTTAGTTTGTCCCAATGGTTCTTATCAATTATCATATTAGTTTGTCCCAGTAGTTCTCATCAATTGTCATATTAAATTTTAGGGGAGTTCCAGTAATTCTAGTGAGCTTGTCAAAAATGAGGTAAGCAACAACCGCCCACCTCGAACAGCTCAAATCACACCAGATAGTCTCCTGGCTGTCCACAGTCCCCTAGAACTGCTGTCTGCCGAAAATAGTGCCCTACACAACACACATTGCACAGGTGTAACTATATTATTCATAAAAATACAGCTTTTGCTGTTTTTCAAATAGCACGAAAAGAGGAGTTTTTCACCTCTGTATAGTGCTCAGAAAAATCCAGAAAAATTACGGTTGCGTTCCTCGCGAATAGTAGATCAAAATCGACTCTTTAAACGTCTTGATCTAATGCTCCTACGCCAAGATAAAAATCGGAGAAGTCGATGCGTCCAGAAATTTCCACAGCAAAAAGGGGGGTCAAAGAGACCTCAGGAAACGTGCCAAAAGTACGAAATGGAGCAAAGTGATCAACACGAAATCAAAGCCTTACCTCTTAGGAACGCGCTGCCATGAAAATCGTCCAAAAATTCCTCCTGGTTAGCACACAGGGAATTTTCGACTGAACTGCGACGGGAAATGGGCCGAAAAAGAAAACCGTCGCAGTGCGCCGCGTCGCAGATAACTCACTAACTGTAACTCCAAATTTCTGAGTCTTTAGAGAGAGAGAGAAGAGAGAGGAAGATTTTTCGTAAAGAGCTCAACCTCAGATTCTCTCTCTAAGGCTCGAAAACCGAGGTGCAAGAGAGGGGGTGGGGGACCTTTTATATAGTGGGCCAAGGGAATATTCCCACACGGGATCCGGATCCCAACAGGAAACACCGAAATGGGCCAACCAGAAAGCGCCACGTGTCCACACAAACAGCAAACAGCCTGTGCAGGCCCAATGAAAAATCGCCACGTGGCCACGTGGTGCACATGGCCGGTCCGCGCTCCGGGTCTTTCCGAAGTTGTCGGCCAATAGGATCTTGCCACGTGTCACAGTCCCCGTGGGCTTCTAGAAGCCGGCCAGCCAATGGGAAGCTGCCACGTGGCAGATGCAGGTTCGGTGCTCCCGGTGCACGCCAGGCCCATGGACCGCGCACCCCGAGCCCCCCCGCCCGCGCCTGCGCCGCCGCCCTCTGCCGCTGTGCCGCCGGCTGCCCGCCGCCGGTGCGCCGCCGCCGCCCGCCGCCGGTCGCCGGTCGCCGGAACAGTAATTCCGGCGGCCGGAGTTACTGTTCCGGCGTGAACAGTACCGAGGTGCCGAAAAATTAAAGTAAATATATACCGTTTCGATCGTTTTCGCGCGCTGAGTCCAAATACGACGTCCATTTCGCCAAATTCTCATCCGAAATTTTGGCCGAAGCTCCCGGAAATTCTATTTGCTCCGATTTTCGCGCAGAGTCCTATATTAAATGTCCAATTTTGATTCTACAAGCTATGTTCACCGAATAAGCTCCCCGCAGTCACTGTTAACGTTGCACAGTTCCTGCGGGAGTCTGGATCATCACAGGTAGCGCTAGGACGCCTGTAGGTCGACCGATATGATATGCTCCAAGCCCAATCTATATATTAACACAAACGACTTAATATAATAATAAAATATTAAATACCAATATTAACAAATAATGAAATCAAAATATATATTATACCTGCAATAGCGTCCCAAAACAACAACACTGGCCTTCCTTCCCGTACAGTGAGGCAAGTCCTAGCGCTCGATACATATATGCTAAGGCAGCTGCACCCCATGCATAAGCCCCGCAGAGATCAAATCAGCCAAAAGTGATAGCCACTTTAGGTGAACTCTGTGTCCGCTGGGGTTGGGAAACAAACTACACCCGATTTGATTAAACATATATGCACGCTGTAGCTGCCACTACTTCTGTAGGGGCATATAGAGGTATATAGCTGTACTGATGATATAGCCACGTTAGGCGTATCTGCGACCCGCTTATTTCGTCGGGCACAGCTCCAAATAATGCCTCGCATATCGGCACCCACTCTTGAAGTGAAGTTCCCGTCACTGGTGGAACCGTCGACACGGAGACCTGAAATAACCGCCACATCCTGGAGTGTGACGGTCATCTCACCATGGTGAAAGTGGAACGTCTGGGTTTTCTGGTCTCCACCTCTCGGCAAGGGCGGCTAGTAAAACCTGATCCAGCTGCACGCGTCTTAGGTGTGCTACCCCGTAAAATCCAGACTGTCGGAGTAGATCTAGTACAGCTGGATGGTCAAGCTCCCCACCGTTGAGCTTGCGCCCATGCTTTGAGAACTCCACAGCACGATACCCCTGTAATGCCAAAACAAATATAGTTAACTTTACACCATTCAGCTTATTTGTATTACAATAAAATATCAAATGAAATTTTATGCTCTTACCTCAGTCCCTGATAAATGTTGACCTATGGAGATGCTGCTCTGATAGGACCGCACAGATCAACTGGTCCCGCGGCCTCGTGATCTGCCATCTGCAATATATAATCTACATATTAGTAACATAATAGCTAAAAAGAGCAACTATTAATATAAGATAAATAAATTGTGGAAGTCATACGCCGACGTCCTTGTTGCACTCTTTGTACATTTTGTGGACAGATGCTCCTATAATGGCCTGCCTGTTTACAAATGGAGCATGTTCCTCGTCGGCCACCCCTCTCGTCCATTATATTACGAATACGTGTGGATCGTGGACGACCTTTCTTTCCTTCGTATAGGAGGCAGTACAATCGGGGGACCTTGGGGTCGTGGCCAGTGGCGTCTATTAGGAACAGGATGAAATGTGGGTGCTTACGTCGCACGATAGCAGTCCGTACTATACCACTGAACAAAAATGTGAGAGTCTAATCTCATATGTGTTGTACTACAAACTGTAAGATATGCGAGCAAGGTAGTCCCGTTAGATGAAATTCACTACATGACATTCTGCATTGTTCCATTCAATATCACTTTGAAGGAGAAATCTCCAGATCTGACTTCAAATTCTTTAGTCCAAAATTCGGTCAACCCGATGTCCCCGCGCCGTCTCTATATTTTCGGTAATATTTTTTTGATATTAGGGGTTAGCGCGTCCGTCATCTTTCACCGTGAGCACGGCGATCAAAAAAAATAA
>CM055070.1:40729784-40822800 GCA_029204045.2 Tillandsia leiboldiana
GTTGCCAGTTCCTGCGGGAGTCTGGATCTCACATCCTCCCCCACTAAAGAGGTTCGTTCCTCGAAACGATACTAAACTAATCCTCATTCCGATTCCAAATAAGGTAGGGGTGGCATCCCTCATCTCTCGACTCGAGCCCCATCATAGCCTCGCGCCCGCGTCATGATTGCTCCATTGGATCTTCAATACGGGGATGGCTCGACTGCGCAATTCTTTCACTCTCGCATCCAAAGTCCGCATGGGGCGTTCTTCATACCTCAACTCCTTCGTGATCTCAAACGGTGTGAAGTCGATGACGTGCGATGGTCGAAGATATACTTTCTCAGGTAGAAACATGAAATACATCATGGACAACAGCAAGCCTTGGAGGAGTTGCGAGTCGGTAGGAGGCAACTAGCCCGATACGCCCCAATACCTCAAAGGGTCCAATAATCGGGGGCTAAGTTTTTCACGAATGCCAGAAACCTCTGATTCCTTTGGACGGCGAGACTTTCAGGATACATGATCTCCAACCTGAAATTCTAAGTCTCGTCGCCGAACATGCGGCATAGCTCCTTCCTGTCGGCTTTGGGCGGTCTGAAGATGCTTTCGAATCACTCGGACCTTCTCCTCTGCCTCATAATACATCTGGTCCCAAGGTCCGCCTTCCTCGCCTACGTCACTCCAATAAAGTGGTGACCGACACGTGCGTCCATACACGCTTCAAACAGAGCCATCTGAATGCCGCTTGAAAACTGTTGTTGTACGCAAACTCCGCCAAAGATAAGTGTCGAATCCACCCTCCGCCAAAATCCAAGACACAAGCCCTTAACATGTCTTCCAGGATTTGTATGTCCGCTCTGACTGCCCACAGTCTGCGGATGAAAAGCCGTACTGAACCTGAGTGAGTCCCCAAGGTTGTCTGCAAATCATCCAGAACGCGAAACAATCTGGGTCTCTATCTGATACAATGGAGGCTGGTACTCCATGTAATCTAACTATCTCATCTAGTATAGTGGGCTAGTAGCTCAAGTGGCCACGTAGTCTGCATGGGCAGAAAGTGCGCCGACTTGGTAAGTCTATCTACAACTACCCAGATAGCGTCTGCTCCTCCCTGTGCCCTTGGCAATCCGACCACGAAATCCATCGTAATGTGGTCCCATTTCACTCGGGAATTGGGAGATTTGTGACTTGCCAGCTGGCACTCGATGCTCAGCTTTCACCTGCTGACAAGTTAAACACTGAGCCACAAATCTCCCAATATCCCTCTTCATGCCTTTCCACCAGAAGTGTGCCTTGAGGTCCTTATAATCTTAGTCCACCAGGATGTAGGGTATAAGGTGTATATAGGCCTCTCGCAATATCTGTTCTCTAATCTCCACATCTATTGGCACACATGCTCGTTCTGTACCTCAGTACTCCCGAGGCATCTACCGTAAAGTCCCCAGACTGATACTCGGAATCTGATCTCTAATCCTGGTCAAGTGGGGGTCCTCACTTGTTCTTCTTCCCTGATCCTGTCCAGCAGAGTGGGCTGCAAGGACTAAAGATGCCAGTCTGGCAGTGACCCCAGGGGACACAACCTCTATCTCGAGTCGTCTCATCTCCTCTATAGCGGTGCCTGGTCCTGTGATTAACATAGACAAACTTTGCACCGCCCTCATACTCAAGGCATCAGCGACCACATTAGCCTTACCTGGGTGGTAAGAGAATATCTACATCATAATCCTTTAATAGCTCTAACCACCTACGTTGCCTCAATTTAGCTCCTTCTGCGTGAACAGGTATTTTAGGCTCTTGTGATCGGTGTAGATTTCACCATGCTCCCATACAGATAATGGCGCCATGAGCTTTAGCGCACACACTACAGCTGCAAGCTCCAAGTCATGGGTAGGGTATTCTTCTCATATTCCTTTGAGTTGTCTAGATGCATATGCAATTACCCTCCCTTCCTGCATCAACACACAACCGAGTCCCACTGTGTGATGCGTCGCTGTAGATACATATCCTTTTCCCATAAATCAGAAGGGAAACGGATGAGCGTTCCTCAGTCTATTCTTCAGCGTCCTCAAGATCCTTTGACAGTCTTCACCCAATAAACTTCACTCCCTTACGCGTCAAGCGAGTGAGGGGTGGGGAGAGCTTCGCAAAAGCCTTCCACAAACCGACGTAATACCCAGCTAACCCATAAGCTACTACCTCAGAAACCGTCGGCGGTCGGGGCCAATCACGGACATGCCTCAATATTTGCTGGGTCTACTGCCACCAACCTGCGGCGGAAATCACATGGCCTAAGAAGACTACCTCCGGGAGCCAAAACTCGCACTTTGCTAGCTTGGCAAACAACTTCTTCTCTCTGCAGAAGTTTCAACACAATCCTTAAGTGCTCCTCATGCTCAGCATCACTTCAGGAGTAGACCAAGATATCATCAATGAACACCACCACGAACCGGTCCAAATAAGGTCGGAAGATCCGGTTCATCAAATCCATGAACGCGTAGGGGCATTAGTTAGCCCAAAAGGCATAACTGTAAATTCATAATGCCCATACCGTGATCTGAATGCCGTCTTCGGAATATCCTCGGCCTTCACCTTCAACTGGTGGTAACCGGACTGTAGATCTATCTTAGAGAAGACACAGGACCCTTGCAGCTGATCAAAAGATCATCGATGCGCGGCAAAAGGGTACTTGTTCTTGATGGTCACTTTATTTAATTCCCTATAGTCCACACACAATCGAAGTGACTCATCCTTCTTTTTCACGAATAGCACCGCGCTCCCCAAGGCGACCACTCGGCCTAATAAAGCCCTTGTCCATCAAATCCTGAAGTTGCGCCTTAAGCTCTCGCAGCTCAGCCGGTGCCATCCGGTAAGGAGCCTTTGAGATTGGCGCAGTTCCCGGAACTACATCAATCATCACAACTCAATCTCCCTATCTAGCGGCATGCTTGTCAGCTCAGGTGGAAAAATATCCGGAACTCGCGGGCATAGGGATATCCCCGAGTCCCGGCGCCGCCGTAGCCCTTCAACAACACTAGCCAAAAAGGCTACACATCCTCGATGGATCATCTGCCTCGCTCGGGAAGTCGAAACCATAGAGGCAAAGAAAGCACTCTGACATCCCCGGTATACCAACATTTCCTGGTCTGGTTCTCTAAAAGTGACGGTCCTCGCGGCACAATCAATGGTCGCAAAATACCGAGCCAGCCAGTCCATCCCGAGGACCACATCGAAGTCCTTCAATTGTCTCAGGACCAACAGGTCTGCTGGCATAATCCAGGACTCGATTTGCATCGGGCAGGACCAACAACACTCCTCTACGTGCAAGTTGTGATCGGGAATCTGAACCTCTCGTGCACGTGGTAGAAGTCCTACCTTTAACCCATGTAATGATGCAAATGATCTACTGATAAAAGAATGCGATGCTCCAGTATCAAATAATGTACGAGTCCTAATGCCAGAAAGTAAGGTGATACCTGCCACCACGTGATCTGCTGCCAGAAGAGTCCTCTACCTGCGCAGCATACACTCGCCCACTCTGGGCTGGAGGGCGATACTCCGTGGATAGAAAGAAGATGGCCTGCTTGCTGGAGCATATGGTCGCTGAGCCGTCGACCGTTGCTGTGATGAAGATGGAGCCGATGCTGAAGAAGGGGCCGTCTATGGCGCATAAGGGCAAGTAGCTCGGACGTGCCAGACTGTCCACATCTATAGCAGCGACCCCACCGCGGTCGCAGGTGTTGGAAAGTGCTGACCTCCACAGAAAATACAATTGCTGGGGGCCCGTGGTTGTCGTGACTGCTGTTGTCGCTGAGGCTGTTTGCTGCGACCCACGCTGCGACGGCTGGGATCTCTGCTGCCGCTGCTGGGGCCTCTGGGGTCCACCAGGCCCTCGCCGCTCCGACCCTCCTTGGCCGGAAAACTGAGGCGGTGGCGGTCGGGGCGGCCTCCAGGAACTGGCCTGTCTCCCGTCGTCCTGCGCTGGTCGCTTTCTGTCTGCGCCTTGAGCGACCAGGCCCCTACGTCTGGCGACGACGTGGTCTCCCCTCTCAACCCACTGGGCATGCTCTGCTGCCTCCTCCAAGGTTTGTAGTCTCTGGGCATGCACCAGAGTATAGATCTCTGGGCGCAGGCCCGACTCAAAGAGCTCCACCTGGTGCGGTCCGTCCCTGGCGACGTAAGGTACGCAGTTGAGTAACCGCGTGAACTCCTGAAAGTAGTCCAATGCTGTCCGGTCGCCTTGCTGAAGATTCTTCAGATCATCCTCCAGCTTTTTCTTCATACTCGTGAAAAAGTACGTATCCAGAATCATCCTCTTGAACTCTGACCAGGGTAGCTGTCGAGTGATCTGGAACTCCAGAGGCTCTACCCGACGCCACCATGCATCAGCGTCCCCGTCTAAGCAGTGTACAGCCATATGTACCCTGTACTTCTGGTCAATGAAGAAGTCCCGGAATAACTTCTCCATTGACGAAAGCCAAGTCCCGATCTCCCACGGCTGAGTATTCCGCCCCGAAAACCTGGGCGGTCCCCGCTTACAGAACTGAGTAAGTTTGTCAGCAATCTCCTGCTCCCCCGCAGGAGTCAATGGCCGGATTGCTCCCTGAGCAACAGGGGATGCCGTGGTCACCGGTCCAACTGGGGAAGCCACAGCAGGGGAGGGTGGTACGGGAGAACTCTCTGGGGGTGCAACAACAGGCTGCGCCCTCTGTTCTAACATCTGCGTCAGCCGACCCATGGCCTCCTCCTGACGCCGCACGGCCTCTGACATCTGGGCCATCTGAGCCTGAAGCTCCTGCACCTCACTCTGCTGGCCCTGCTCGGACTCCTCCGGCTCGGGCTCAGGGGAATCAGGCTGAGAACGCGTCAACATCCTACGTCGCGGAGGCATCCTACCACAAGAAACCACACTCAGTATCATATCCCCACACGACCTAATCTAGCGAAAGTCAAAGACATTCCCATATTTCTGTGACTTTATGTTGTCTGCAGCCAACATAACGGTTCACCAGAAATTGGGCATGTCGATCCCTCTTCTCTCACTGGAAGAGTCAAACAATAAATCAACGACTTTCGCAAATATCACGTCTCTCGTACCCTATCATCCTAGGGTCTGCCAAAAGTCTAGGGTTTTCTAAGTCCCAACTGACCTATCCCTAAGCTCCGATACCAACTTAATCTGTCACGCCCCGGAACCCGGGCTTGCCAACAGATCCGCCGTGCACACGGGATTTCCCGAGTACACGAAGCGCTGGTAACCTGCTCCGATATAATATGAATAATAAAAGAGCATAATACAGAGCTGAAGTAGAAGAACCACATAGTATCTCAGACTGGAACTACAAATAAAGCTGTAATAAGTACAATAATCTCCCAGCTCACCAAAATAATACAGCCAGCTGGCCAGTGCCAGACTCAAAGAAAGAAGAAATACCACAGTCTGAGTAAAGAGTACAACATCTGTCTAAAATCCACTCTCGGTCTCACAGGAGATCTATCTACTCAGCGATCCCCTTACCTTTATCAGCCGCTGATAGCCTAGCAGCTCCCGCAGACGACTCTGCAAAATAAAGAAGAAGAAAGAAACAGAAAAGAATAATGGGGGTGAGAACTACCAGATAAACCAGTAGCCTCCCCTAGTGGGCAAAACCTCAACTCTGATGCACCCACTAGGATTACTAGAGGCCAGAAAGGAAAAAGTGGTAAAGCTGTAAGCAGAACTGCTGAATAAAGGGGAAACCACCACTAGCATGCCTCTAAATGCAGTGCCAAAAGGAATGACTGTATGTATGCATCAGTATCTAACATGCCTGCCTGAATAAACTCAATCTTATGCCACCAGTAAAACTGGTACTGCCTGCTGTGCCTTGCCTGCCAAATCGGGTATGCTGGCCAATGCATAACACCGATAGGGAATGAGAGTCTCAAGGACTCAAGCCTGCCTGTAACACACTCTGGAGTGGCACTCGAGGGGAGCGACCCACACGAGTAAAAGTACCTCAGTAATAAGTATCATAAGTGTCGTAAACAGCAGGACTGGATCATGACTATGATCAAAGTGGGAAAAGCCATCCACTAAGAAACCCTGATCTGATGCCATAGTACTCAATAAGTGGGAAAAACCATCCACTAGAGAAAAGCCCGATCCCCTACTGATGCCAAAAATAGACCAGACTCAACCCCATTCTGATGCAAGGATAAACATCCGGCCGACCGCCTACAGTCCGCGGTCACCGCAACACCCCACAAGTTTATAATCTAACATAACCTTGGCTATACTATCCCAAACCCCTGCTCATACTCGAGCGACAAGCAACTGAAAGCAAAAGAGAGCAATAAAACATGTCAAGTCTTAATATGATAGTGTAGCAATAAATAGTGGCCCTACCTGATGTCCGGGCATGCATGCAACTGTCTTTATTTTAAAAGTTGTAAAATAGTGTCAAAGATTTAAAAAGATTGATTTACTGAATAAAAGTCATTTGCATGCGAGATTATAGCCTTTGTCTCAATCACAGTGTCCCAATATAAGTCATCATATCATCTGTGGGGTTATATTAAATTTTAGGAGAGTTCGTCCCAGCGGTTCTCGTCAATTGTCACATTAGTTCGTCCCAATAGTTCTCATCAATTGTCCTGTTAGTTGTCCTGTTAGTTTGTCCTGTTAGTTGTCCTGTTAGTTGTCCTGTTAGTTTGTCCCAATGGTTCTTATCAATTATCATATTAGTTTGTCCCAGTAGTTCTCATCAATTGTCATATTAAATTTTAGGGGAGTTCCAGTAATTCTAGTGAGCTTGTCAAAAATGAGGTAAGCAACAACCGCCCACCTCGAACAGCTCAAATCACACCCAGATAGTCTCCTGGCTGTCCACAGTCCCCTAGAACTGCTGTCTGCCGAAAATAGTGCCCTACAGCAACACACATTGCACAGGGTGTAACTATATTATTCATAAAAATACAGCTTTTGCTGTTTTTCAAATAGCACGAAAAGAGAGGAGTTTTTCACCTCTGTATAGTGCTCAGAAAAATCCAGAAAAATTACGGTTGCGTTCCTCGCGAATAGTAGATCAAAATCGACTCTTTAAACGTCTTGATCTAATGCTCCTACGCCAAGATAAAAATCGGAGAAGTCGATGCTGTCCAGAAATTTCCACAGCAAAAAGGGGGGTCAAAGAGACCTCAGGAAACGTGCCAAAAGTACGAAATGGAGCAAAGTGATCAACACGAAAATCAAAGCCTTACCTCTTAGGAACGCGCTGCCATGAAAATCGTCCAAAAATTCCTCCTGGTTAGCACACAGGGAATTTTCGACTGAACTGCGACGGGAAATGGGCCGAAAAAGAAAACCGTCGCAGTGCGCCGCGTCGCAGATAACTCACTAACTGTAACTCCAAAATTTCTGAGTCTTTAGAGAGAGAGAGAAGAGAGAGAGGAAGATTTTTCGTAAAGAGCTCAACCTCAGATTCTCTCTCTAAGGGCTCGAAAACCGAGGTGCAAAGAGAGGGGGTGGGGGACCTTTTATATAGTGGGCCAAAGGGAATATTCCCACACGGGATCCGGATCCCAACAGGAAACACCGAAATGGGCCAACCAGAAAGCGCCACGTGTCCACAAAACAGCAAACAGCCTGTGCAGGCCCAATGAAAAATCGCCACGTGGCCACGTGGTGCACATGGCCGGTCCGCGCTCCGGGTCTTCCGGAAGTTGTCGGCCAATAGGATCTTGCCACGTGTCACAGTCCCCGTGGGCTTCTAGAAGCCGGCCAGCCAATGGGAAGCTGCCACGTGGCAGATGCAGGGTTCGGTGCTCCCGGTGCACGCCAGGCCCATGGACCGCGCACCCGAGCCCCCCCGCCCGCGCCTGCGCCGCCGCCCTCTGCCGCTGTGCCGCCGCTGCCCGCCGCCGTGCGCCGCCGCCCGCCGCCGGTCGCCGGTCGCCGGAACAGTAATTCCGGCGGCCGGAGTTACTGTTCCGGCGTGAACAGTACCGAGGTGCCGAAAAATTAAAGTAAATATACCGTTTCGATCGTTTTCGCGCGCTGAGTCCAAATACGACGTCCATTTCGCCAAATTCTCATCCGAAATTTTGCCGAAAGCTCCCGGAAAATTCTATTTGCTCCGATTTTCGCGCAGAGTCTATATTAAATGTCCAATTTTGATTCTACAAGCTATGTTTCACCGAATAAGCTCCCCGCAGTCACTGTTTAACGTTGCACAGTTCCTGCGGGAGTCTGGATCATCACAGGTAGCGCTAGGACGCCTGTAGGTCGACCGATATGAATATGCTCCCAAGCCCAAATCTATATATTAACACAAACGACTTAATATAATAAATAAAATATTAAATACCAATATTAACATAATAATGAAATCAAAATATTATATATTATACCTGCAATAGCGTCCCAAAACAACAACACTCGGCCTTCCCGTACAGTGAGGCAAGTCCTAGCGCTCGATACATATATGCTAAGGCAGCTGCACCCCATGCATAAGCCCCGCAGAGATCAAAATCAGCCAAAAGTGATAGCCACTTTAGGTGAACTCTGTGTCCGCTGGGGTTGGGAAACAAACTACACCCGATTTGATATAAACATATATGCACGGGCTGTAGCTGCCACTACTTCTGTAGGGGCATATAGAGGTATATAGCTGTACTGATGATATAGCCACGTTAGGCGTATCTGCGACCCGCTTATTTCGTCGGGCACAGCTCCAAATAATGCCTCGCATATCGGCACCCACTCTTGAAGTGAAGTTCCCGTCACTGGTGGACCGTCGACACGGAGACCTGAAATAACCGCCACATCCTGGAGTGTGACGGTCATCTCACCATGGTGAAAGTGGAACGTCTGGGTTTCTGGTCTCCACCTCTCGGCAAGGGCGGCTAGTAAAACCTGATCCAGCTGCACGCGTCTTAGGTGTGCTACCCCGTAAAATCCAGACTGTCGGAGTAGATCTAGTACAGCTGGATGGTCAAGCTCCCACCGGTTGAGCTTGCGCCCATGCTTTGAGAACTCCACAGCACGATACCCCTGTAATGCCAAAACAAATATAGTTAACTTTTACACCAATTCAGCTTATTTGTATTACAATAAAATATCAAATGAAATTTTATGGCTCTTACCTCAGTCCTGATAAATGTTGACCTATGGAGATGCTGCTCTGATAGGACCGACAGATCAACTGGTCCCGCGGCCTCGTGATCTGCCATCTGCAATATATAATCTACATATTAGTAACATAATAGCTAAAAAAGAGCAACTATTAATATAAGATAAATAAAATTGTGGAAGTCATACGCCGACGTCCTTGTTGCACTCTTTGTACATTTTGTGGACAGATGCTCCTATAATGGCCTGCCTGTTTACAAATGGAGCATGTTCCTCGTCGGCCACCCCTCTCGTCCATTATATTACGAATACGTGTGGATCGTGGACGACCTTTCTTCCTTCGTATAGGAGGCAGTACAATCGGGGGACCTTGGGGTCGTGGCCAGTGGCGTCTATTAGGAACAGGATGAAAATGTGGTGCTTACGTCGCACGATAGCAGTCCGTACTATACCAGACTGAACAAAAAATGTGATAGTCTAATCTCATATGTGTTGTACTACAAACTGCTAAGATATGCGAGCAAGGTATTCCCGTTAGATGAAATTCACTACATGAACATTCTGCATTTGTTCCATTCACGATCACTTTGAAGGAGAAATCTCCAGATCTGACTTCAAATTCTATTAGTCCAAATCGGTCAACCCGATGTCCCCGCGCCGTCTCTATATTTTCGGTAATTATTTTTTTGATATTAGGGGTTAGCGCGTCCGTCATACTTTCACCGTGAGCACGGCGATCAAAAAAATACTTATTAAGCTTATAAAATGTAGTCGCAACAAAAGTCGTGATAGACAAACCACGACTGCCCTTAAGTACCCCATTTAACGATTCAGAAAGATTCGTAGTATTCAATCCAAACCGGCGGCCTCCATCAAATCCCTTCGCCCAGTACTCTTTATATCTATCAAGATCATGGACCCACTTCCAAGCATCGTGATCCAACGTATCTAATTCTTCCTTCAACTGATTATATTCCGTCGGTGTTGAAGCAATTCTGATCTGCCAAAATTTATCTAACAAAGTTTTGTTTTTGAAGCGCTTATTCATATTTGCTTTCATGTGTCGAAGACACCAACGATGCGAGTGACCCTGTGCTGGAGGATAGATAGTAGCCACTATTTCCCTCAATCCAGAAAATCGATCAGATATAAAACAAATGGCTCTATCGCGGGTAACATAATGATGCCAACTCCCGCCATTCTCCCCCTCACAAATTGCAAATGCCAAAGGATATAGTCCATTATTTGCATCTACAGCCGTCGCTATCAACGCATGACCTTCGTATTTGCTGTACATATGTGTGGCATCAATACTCACTACCGGCCGACATTGTGCGAATCCACGAATCGAAGGTCCAAATGACCAAAAAACACGACCAAAGCGATAAATCCCATCAGCGGGCCACCTATGATCCAGACGCCATAAAGTACCACGATTAGATTCCTTCACCATAGTAAGGTAACGAGGCAAGTCTGTGTATGACTGCTCCCAGCTACCGTAAATAAGCTGTAATGCTTTACTCCTTGATTGCCAAGCCTTCCAATATGTTATGTCAACATGGTAAGTCTCTCGCACCATTTTCTTGAATTTCTTTTGGTGTCATATTAAGTCTAGCCTTTAATGTCGGGAGAATCAATTGACATATAAGGCTCGAATTACAATTACGGTGTGCCGCGTTCAGCATTGGAATTACACATGTGTGTGGACCAGCATATGTTTTTACCCTAAAGTACGTCGTATTTTTAGGTACTGAAGCATGTAATCTCCATGCACATCCCTCTACGAAGCATTTGACAGTGTAAGTCGTTCTAGTAGATTTCAATACTTTTATTTGTACATTATGATCAATATGCCACCGGTCTAGAGCATTCAATAAAGATGCCTTATCACGAAAGACGCGGCCAACCCAAGTCCCGTCAATGCTAGGGAGACCACTATTGATTTGTCGAATATCACCCTCTGTAGGATCTACAACATACTGATTTATCCAATTATTATCTGTAGGAAAACGTTCCGGATGATCAACAAATTCAATTTCCTCGTCAGAATTGTCAACATATTCGTTGCTTATTTCTGGGTTGTCCATTTCATTGAAAATTGCATTTGCAAGATAATTTAACCCTTCATCATGATCATCATCTATATCAAATGATCGATCATTCAAATCGTCATCCTCACTACTATTGTGATCATCATTGATTGGTGAATCCTCATGATTGATATCACTATCACCACCCCCGTCAACATTAGCATCTCCTTCATCAATATTATCACCTCCTTCGTCAACATTAGTACCAAAATCATTAATAGCAGGATTATTCCAATGTTCATAGGAAGTAGATAACCTGCACATTTGGTAAAAATAAAATTCCAACATTACCACCTGCACATCCCATTAATTTAAAAATTAATTTGATTTGTACTTACCCCCAATCATAAGGTTCTAGTTGTAAATGAGACAACCTAGGTTCTAGATAGGAAGTCGTGCATTGTCCGCGTGAGGTCGTGCATTATCCACGTGAGGTTGTGGCTTGCGTTGTGTGGTCGTAGGTGGCACACATGCGGTCGTTGGTGGCACACTAACCGAGCAAGGTACAACACTCTCAATAGACGAATACTCACTTTCTCTGCAGTATATATAATGATTAAGTCCAATTAAAGAAAATTACAAATCACCAATTTATTATGTTATTTTACTAACCTTGTAATTCTTACACCACCTTCGCTTAGAATATTTTGATCATCCATTACATTGGCAGAAGGACCCACATCAATATAATTGTGGAGCATTCTCGTGTAATAACCTTGCGGTTCAAAATTTTTCGACGGGTGTAGCTCTTTCTCAATGTATACCGTCACAAAACCATAATGTTCACATAATCCAATCATTCCCTCAATGATTCATCATCTACTACTTCGTGAGCTAAATATTCATTACCGACACTGGGGCAACGAATAGTGAATTTTAAACGAAATTCTTCTCTTGTACAATTTGTTAAACGATACATTCTCGTCTCGAAACTAGTATATGTAGAATCATAATGTATCGCCGATATATTTTGGACCATTCTCATCGATAACTAACTGTCCATCCCAATGAACACTTAGCGACATGCGACGATTAGCCATTTTAACTACAAAAAAAATTAAGCACTTTAAAATACTAATTTGAACTTCACAGTGAGAGAGCGACAGTGAAACCTCTCACAGTGAGATCTCGCAAGGTAATGCTAAGGGCGACAGTGAGCGATCTCGCGCGGACACAGTAAAATCTCTCTCACAGTGAGAGATCCCTCACTGTGAGAGATCCCCTCTCATTGTGAGAGATCCCTCTCACAGTGAGAGATCCCTCTGTGTGAGGGATCTCTCACAGTGAGAGAACTCTCTCATTGTGAGAGATCCCTCTCACAGTGAGGGATCCCTCACAGAGGGATCCATCACTGTGAGGGAACTCTCACAGTGAGGGGATCGCTCACAGTGAGCGATCTCACAGTGAGGGGATCGCTCACAGTGAGCGATCTCACTGTGAGAGATCCCTCTCTCACAATGAGAGAGAGAGAGAGAGAGAGAGAGAGGGGGGGGGGGGGAAGAGAGGGAGAGAGGCTCACAGTGAGAGATCTAGAGAGCGAGCGAGACGGCGACGGCGACAATGGGCTTCCTCTCGGCGACGGCGACGGCGACAGGAGCTTCGGCACTGTGCGGGAGAGGGGGAAACTGCGGCGGGATTGAAGAGAGAAAGCGAGGGTACTATAGCCCGCGCGGGCGGTTTTAGTGGTGAAGAAGGCGCTGAATGGTTCAGCGCCTTTAATATATGATGTTAAAGACGCTGAACCGTTCAGCGCCTTTAACATATGATGTGAAAGGCGCTAAATGGTTCAGCGCCTTTAACATATGATATTAAAGACGCTGAATGGTTCAGCGCCTTTAACATTGATGTTAAAGGCGCTGAAAGGTTCAGCGTCTTTAACATTGATGTTAAAGGCGCTGAACCATTCATCGTCTTTAACATTGATGTTAACGATGCTGAATGGTTCAGCGCCTTTAGCACTTCTATCTGAGGACTTAGCCAATTTTCGCAAAAATTGGCTAAGTCCTCAGCGCCTTCAGCATATATGCAGAAGGCGCTGAATGAATCGGCGTCTTCTGCATATATGCTCAATCAGCGCCTTCAGCATATATGCAGAAGACGCTGAATCATTCAGCGTCTTCATAGGGTTTTTGTGAAGACACTGAATGATTCAGCGCCTTCAACAAATACATTGAAGGCACTGAATCATTCAGCGTCTTCAGATCGTCCCGCCGCCGTGGCGCCCTGCTGGCAAAAGCAGGGTTACTTTTGCAAAAAAAAATTTGGAAGGGTCATTTTGCAAATTTTAAAAGTTTTTAAGGTTATTTTTAAAAAAATCCCTTCCAGCAAGGAACAGAAGGGAGAGAGATGCCAAGAAGAAGATGCGGAGTGCGGACGAGAAGAACACCTTTACAGCGTCGAAGAAGATGCCGGCGGCGGCCGACCGCCGAAGAAGCTCCTCCGCCATCATCTCTTCGCCTTCACCCCCCACGCTCATCTTTCTGCCCTCCCACTTCGGAATCGGATTCTTGGCTTTGTTATTTATACAGTAGCACTACTCTTCTGGATTTTAGATTAGTTTTTTGCTTAAACTGAATTTGTACGGCAGAATATATTATATTATATCAGCGGTTACTTAAAACAACTTATCTAATCAAATCGTACTTTTATCTAAATTCCCTTTTAATTCATTCAGCCTCTGAGAAGATTTTTTTTTTTTTTTTTTTTTTGGAGTACATACGGAAATTTTCGACTAGGATATATTTTTTTTTTGATTAATTGCATACGACTCTATGTAAACATATCGAATAGCAGATATATCCTTACAAAATTCAACTTTTCGTATTTATTCCTTCAAAAGCCCAACGTTATTCATATATATCTCTACCGTCTATCTCTGTTAGAAAAATATAGTTAACCATAGATTAAATACTTAATCTTGGTTAGTTAGTGAGGTAAATTTACTCTTTTACCCTTCTAGATATTTGAAAGGATAAAACTATCATTTCACATATAATCTATTAAAAATAAACCGTGAACTAACGATAATAAATCGGAGGGATATATATGAATAACGTTGGACTTTTAAAGGGATAAATATAAAAAGTTGAACTTTGTAGAGATATATCTACTAACCATATGCATTTAACCCCCTTTTTTTTTTAGAAGAAAAAAAAAAAAAAATTTACAGCAAACCAAAGAGAATTTTTTTTGCCCTTTTTCACTAGTTGTATTGGGAATAATTCAAAATGTTTTTCATATACTGCGATTAATTGAGCACAGTTTTTTTAGCGCTAAACTTCAATTTGCTCCCTATGGTATAGGGAATTTTATTTTGCCATCTCACAATTCAAACCATTATACTTCACTCTAGAATTTAGTATTTTATTTGACAATAAATTTTTTACTTTAAATAAAAATAAACTCAAAGCAGGATGTCAAAATAAAAATGCATTATACTATAAGATGGCAAATTGAAGTTCACCCTCTTTTTTATCGTCTGGGCAGGCTTTGCCACCATTTCAGCATCAATTTAAGTTAAATTTCCATGTAAATACAGACACAAAATCGACTTCATTCTCAAATATCCCCAACAGGTGGTACATATGAGGATAAAAAATTCCGCAACAAAAGATTTGTTGCCACCCAGAACGAACTCTGTCGATAGTTTTCGTCTGCTTCTGTAACAAACTTTTCTGTTTTATGCTGTCGTTTCGACTACATAAGAATTTTCGACAATACAAATGATTACTACGTGCAGAGAAACATCCTAGCTTCTTCTCTTATTATTATTCATCCTCGAAGATCTTCTGCCTTTTGTGGAAACAGGCTGCGGTGGTGATGCAACCACCGGAAGCAGCATACCTCCTTTTACATCATCAGCATCCGCCATCTTATCTATCGTCCTCTGTGCCTCAATGAACACTGTGAAATCTCTTAACTGTAAACACAAATTCAGAAATAAGGATACTAGAGTTGGTCAATTTTGTTTACAAATTAAATACTAGCCCCTTCAGGCCCACAAATCAAATCAGTTTCAGAAGTTCATGCCACCTCTTCTTCTAGATCACGGATCTTCTCATCCTTCGTTCTCAGTGTTGTTTTTTCCCTGCAAAAGATGCGAATAAAATTCAGCATTCAATGTCAAGATAATTCTTGTTCAAAAAAAAAAAAAAAAAAAAAAAAAAACAGCGGGCGGCGAGGGACACATAAAATACTAAAAACTACTTGAAAACCAAAGTCAGGCTTTGGCTGGCATATTAATGGAATAAAAACTACCTCTCCTCAATCTCCTTGAGCCTTTCACGCCAAACTTTCTGATTTTCCATAAGACTGCTATTTAGCTACACGAAGAAATAAAATCAATGTGATGTAAGGATATCACATATAATTAAGCACCGACAGTGAAGGTTATGTAAGCATAATCATATGAATAGAAGCCTACTTCTGAAACTTCTTTTTTCTCCTTAGTCAGATTTTCTAGCTTAAGCTGCAGATCTCGTAGCTTGATGTTCACAGCTCCATCCACAGCTTCGGCTATGTGCTTTTCTCTTTCTTCCTTTGCTTCCAGAAGTAGTGACTCATAATACTGTCAATTAAGAAAGAATCATAAGCACTTTCAAGAAATAAAAAGAAAGACCTACATTACAACTTCAAAGAAATAATAATAATGCTATACCTGTTTTTGGTTTTCAAGTTGGCTTACAAGGAGACGATTGTATTCATCAACAATCTGTTACAAAAATTTACATGCAACACAAATAAGCACAACAAATCACGAAAAGATGCGCAGAAAAAAAAAAAAAACAAAAAACAAAATTGATGATAAAGTTAGTCCTGCAGAGACTTACTGCCTCTATTCTGCTGCTTAGTACAGCACCGCTGATTCCAGAGTCATCACTGCAGGTGCAATTTTCCGAATTGTCACCAACAGCTATACATTTTGACCTCATCTTCGCATGCTTTTCATCACTTTTCGATTGATTCAGTCGATGAACATAGCTATCACCAACGTAGTCCCAAACCCTTTGAGTTTCAAGTTGGAGAGAATAGCAATGCTGTGTATCTTTCCAGTGTTTTATTGCATGTCCTTCTTTGTATCTGTTACAAGATATGCAGGTGATTTTAGTAACATTGTTTGAGCAGGAAAAGATGTTATAACAATATTAACAACTTGAAAGAAAGCAGCAGGCATAAACAAGTAAAATAGGATTATTGAACAATCAACATACCTTCCGCATCCAACGAAACCACAGATTACACAGATCCAGAGGTTTTCAGATGTCTCACAAATTGAGCATGTAGGCTTATCTGCATGCTTCTGACAGAATTGACAAACCTGTAATAAAAATTAAATGCAGATACGTCAAGAGCAAGGATTTAAGTATCCATCGGCACGGGCCGTATCCACCGTACCGTACAGTGCCAACAAGATACCGGCACGATACAACCCCGTGCCGATGGCACAATTCAAAATCCTTTTTTCTTAAAATTACTAAGTAATTTTCTCAATAAAATTCAAAATATTTGATAAAGGTACATAATAAGCAATTAAAAAAATTTGTTGTTAAAGAAAATAAATATTTCATGACATTATGTGTCGGCACGCATGTATTTTTTGTGACCGGCACTCATCGGCACAGGCTCGGCACGCACCGTGCCGGCAAGTTTTCGGCACGACCCCGTGCCACGGCACTTAAATCCTTGGTCAAGAGGTTATCGCTGTGATTTCAAACATACGTCAAAATTAATGGCGTGAAATAAGAGCAAACAAGAATCATGCTTATGGTTCAACAATAAATCAACAATGACAGAATCCTCTAACAGATTTACAAACAAGTATTTGACGCTTCAATTTATTGTTGAACCTTAAAAATTAAATTTGCAGTATTCTGAAGAGATGCTTAAGTATTACACAATCAACAATCAACATTCTGTTTCGTATAGTGAAAGAGAATTTATGACCGGTCTATTGGACTTAATTTTACCTAAATTTGAAAAACAGATTTGTTGAGACAAGGGAAAGAAATGTTCAAAGGAATGATAAATCTCAGTAAGCTCATCTAAATTTGTTAAACTGCATATGCTGATAATAGAACAAATAATGGATTGCAGAGGTAATGTGATAGGGGAAGCGATCAAGAATGTGAAGCAAGAATAACAGAAGTACTGACTGCTACAGCAGTCTGCACGGAAGGTACTACAATCGTCACTCGAAAGTTTCTTCTGCAGTACAGCAGTCTGCACGGAAGGTACTACAATCATCACTCGAAAGTTTCTTCTGCAGAAACTCCAAAACCTGTGATTTAAGGATCAGGTCGAAACCAATCTCAGCCAAATGGATTGCATTTCAGAAATTTTCAACCTCGGGTTTCCTTTTTTATCTTTTTTCTTTCCTGCTTTGGCTTTATAAATAATCTACGCATCTTTTTTTATAAAAAATTAATTCTGATAAAAAAAAAAAAAGAATGGCAATCCTAATTAAAATTCTAATCATATAAGAGAATAGCCACAATTCATATGAATGAAAACAAAAAGACAAATGGATAAAATATGGAACAACAATCATAACAATTAAATGGAACATTTTACCTGTTCCAGATTAGTAAGGAAATGACAGATGATAATAACTATAGAGGATAGAATTACCGGGCAAGATGAGTTGGCCCATGTTGAAACACATGAGCACTGAAAAGAATGGTCACAAGTAGTGGCAACAATCCCGCTGATGTCTTGGTCAAGTCTCTCTAAACCATCACACAAGCATAAGTATAAAAGTCAGTCAGATGCCAAAAATAAAATAAATAAAATAAGCTTAAAAAATAAAGAAATGCAAACAAAGTGGTAAAAATGCCAAAATCTATAATATTGGATATTTGCATAACTGTCCAAAGATATCTAGGTAGGTATGTGGCTAAGATAAACTAACAGTGAAATGAGCACATCAAAGCCCAAATAGTTTCGTTTCTGAAGGTATAAAGATGATTTTAGACAAGCTCATAAACATTCAATATGTTCTATATACAGCAAAAGAGAATGAGAGCTTGCTTGATTTAATCTTTCACTTATGGTTCTAAAAAAGCAGAAGAGTATACAAAATGAAGGCAAGAAATCTCATCCAAGGACTTCTACAACTTTTTAATGAGTTGGGCTTGTAGCAATAAAGCCTTCAAAAACAGTTTTGCAATTTAATCTCAGCTTTTGGAGGCCTGACAAAACATTTAATAATAGTACAAATTATTATTACAGGCTTTTCTTCTGTCTAGCTAGATCTGTTGCAGAACTGCTGTCTGAATAGGTTTGTTAGTAGAAGCATTTTCATTAAAATTTCCTCCATAGCTTTTCACTGTAGCAAACAATGAAGCAGGAGCCTTAAATCAGAGCTCCAGCTTTCGAAGCGTGAGAGCTCATGTTGGCTTTCTACCCACGAAAAAAAACTCCTAAATATCTGTTAGCCAAACACACATTTTATGCAAGTATCGGGCATTGAGTATAGAAGCTGTTCCAGAAAGCCAAACCAAACAAGCTGGAAAAGGAAATCCATCAAATATGAATATCTAGAAGAAAAATTATGAATATATAATAACTAAATCATATTTTTCATATGACGAGCGGAATATTTAAAAACTAGAGCGGGTAGGTTTTGGGGGGGGGGGGGGGGGGGGGGGGGGGGGGGGTGCGCGGCGGGGGAGGAGTGTGTTGTGTTGTGGGGCAAGCTCCAGAGAAAAGAAAGAAAAAAACATTTTGTTCCAACCTTGAAAAAATATTTAAACATTTAATGCTCTCATCTGTAATTCTTGACCATGGTTACCAATTTTGCAAAACACCCTTCAATTTCAAATTAGAATGTGTGATCAGATTTGCAGATTATTAGCGAATTGGAACGGAAAACCAAGCAATCCCATCCCAACCTTTTTACTCTGTATAGGAATCATGTCGAGAGCAATCTATACACATATATTCATGTATATTGGTGTGTATATGTATGTACAAATGCACACCTAATATTTTATTTATTTACATTTTCTGTTTCAAGTAAAATTTTCAATTCCCACAATACGTGTCAATGAACCCCCATCGTACGATGTTTTAGAGCAAGTGGCGTTCTAAGATCCCAATCCCGTTCCACAAACCATATCAATCCACATTTTAGGTAAACTAGTGTTTGACTTCTTTACCGCATCAAGAAATATAGAACATAAAAATACTCAACTGTATTATTCTATGGGTCCTATAAATCCAAAACACTAAGCAACTCAACTGTATTCTTCTTTGGGTCCTATTAACCCAAAAGACTATGGAAATAAGATGTACTCCAAGAAATCCTAGAAAAATCCTACTTTTACAAGTTGAGAAAATAAAAGCAAATGCCATCACATATCCCAAATATATCAATATTGCCAATGTTCCATGGCTTATGTTATTAATCTAGCATAGAGTGAATAGACTGAATAAGTTGGGGAAAATGAAAGATGCTAAAACTGCTTGCTAGTAATTTAAATAGGATAAAAACTAACCAATGCAAACGGGACAAGTTGGCAACTCAGTAGATCCAATTGGTGGAGTTGTTGCAATCTCCATAGAACTTGTATATTCCGCTGAGCCTAGAAAAAGAACATGGCAAACCTCTCCCTGAAAAATTGACCAAAAGAATTCGACAGCTCAAAGTTCTGTATCGCAAAATGAAGGTAGAAATGTATAAAGACCTGCTTAACTATAGGCCATTTTGAAAGTGGCCCTCAAATTTTATTTTGATTCAGGTTAATTTCCATCAGTTTAATTAAGGTTTTACTTAAATTTAAAAGTGATTTTGTTAAATTTAATATTTCTTTCTAC
The DNA here is from genome assembly GCA_029204045.2 of Tillandsia leiboldiana. Taxonomy (NCBI): domain Eukaryota; kingdom Viridiplantae; phylum Streptophyta; class Magnoliopsida; order Poales; family Bromeliaceae; genus Tillandsia; species Tillandsia leiboldiana. The sequence continues at coordinate 40,749,780 of CM055070.1, forward strand.
TTTCTACTCGACAAAACTATGAGTTGCAGTCACAATTTATGGTTGGTGAATAAAGAAACTGTTAGTTTTAATGGAATTCACACTTCATTCAATAAAAATAACGCAAATCAAAAGAAACAAAAGATAACAGGGTCTCAATACATCAAAATGAATCTTACGAATCTGTTCCAAATGGCCTACAGTTGAGGGGATCTCCATATATTATTTTCCCAATAAACAGCATAAAAACAGGAAAAAAAAAAAAAAAAAGAACCTCTGAGGAAGAGAACCGCCAGCCATTGAGATCAAGATAGAATCCATCTGCGCTCTTTTGATCCTCGAATTCAACCAGCACACTGTACCGATCTTCCATCCCATCATTCCTGAAGAAACCAACCAAATTATATTAAATTACAACAAAATAAAACAATAATCACCAAAATTCCCACTTGGGTATTTCTTGTAGTTCTACAGTTCTCCAACGAATTACCTAACAACGCGCATCTCCGAAGCGTACTCAACGCAGGGCCCGCAGAACCGGATGAAATCGTCGGGCGAGAGGCGGGTTGGAACCGCAAGAACAAAGAGAAGAGTGCCCCTACCAAACTACAAACATAACAAAGGACATAAAATCAGAAGACTAGGGTTAATAACAACACTGTAAAAATGCATAAAGGGCCGCAAACTTATAGGCACTATTAAATATCCCCATTAACTATTCATTTTCAGAAATTAGCTGATTTTAGTCAATCAAATTAGGTATTTTATCAAATTCATTACAATTCTATCAAATTTAATGGTTTTACTCACTCTGTACCAAGTAAAATAAGAACAATTAGCGACAAATAGCTAATAAAGCGATTAAATTTAACAAAATTCTCAACTTAACTAACTAGAAAGTAAAGTTAAGGGGCCTATTCGACATGGCCTATAGCCGAGGGGGCAAATTAGGGCACAAGGTTTTACAGGGAGGAGCGAATCGGGGGCATGTTGGGGATGGGAGGAGGAGGAAGACGAGGAGGAGGCAGCGGCGGCGGCGGCGGCGGCGGCGGCGGCGGAGGAGGAGGAGGAGGAGGTGGAGGGAGGGGGGAAGTTGCAGCGGTAGAGGTGGACGATGCCACGGATGAGCTGGATTCTAGGGTTAGGGTTTCTTGAGGCGGTTGGGGTGGCGGCGGCGGCGGCGGCGGCAGTGGCGTCGATAGGGTCTGCGGCGGAGGCGGCGGAGGAGGAGGCGGCGGCGGAGGCGGCGGAGGAGGAGGCGGCGGCGGAGGAGGGTTCGGAGTCGGGGTCGGGATCGGGAGAGTCGAGGGATTGGATCCGGAGACAAAACATGTTCGGACGTATGTTTGCTTGATTCCGAAGAGGTGTGAAATGTTTGGAAAGTCCTTGTGTTATCGTGATATTACAATTTAGTCCCTAAAATTTTTGATTCTTTTTTTTTTTTTTTTTTTTTGTTTCTTGCAATCCTATTTGGTTGTCGACAAAAAAAAAAACAAAAAAAAAAAAAAAAAAAAAAAAATCTGATCTACCTAATTAGATTTGTAGTTGAATCTGATTAAGATTAATATTTAAATCTATTAGAGATAAATTTATTAAAATTTAAATATTAATTAGAATAAAAATTTATTTAAATTAGAATTTGAATAATTTTTAATATAACCTCTCTCTCTCTCTCTCTCTCTCTCTCTCTCTCTCTCTCTCTCTCTCTCTCTATATATATATATATATATATATATATATATATATATATATATATATATATATATATATATATATATATATATATATATATATATATATATATATATATATTATATACAACATATGTATATATATATATATATATATATACAATATGTGTTATTATTTAATGGTGGTGGTAGGATTTAGCCATAACAACGATGGTTGTAGCGTTTAGTCATATCGACGATGGTGGTAGGGTTTAGCCATATCCACGATGGTGGTAGGATTTAGCCATATCCACACGATGGTGGTAGAGTTTAAGCACACCCATATGATATGGTGAGGGTTAGGATTTAGCTACATTCATATGGCATGACACATACGGGTGCGTTAATCTTCTAGGTTTATAAAAGATAAGAGAAAGATGAGAAAGATTCAAGAAAATGACTCGGATTGAAACTACTCTATTATACTAGATTCCCAAATCCTATGTCACATGATCTACACAAAATTTTTAGAATACTATTAAAATTTTAAATTAATTATTTTTTTATTTTTGAAATAAGTATAATAAAATTTTTGTATCTTGATCTGTATCCATAAACTTATATACCCTTTGATTTCAAGTAAAAATGTAATTTTATTAAAATATTGAAATAATAAAAAATATTTCATTGAGTAACCAAATATTTAGTGAAAAAATACTATAAGGATTCTTAAGTTTTAACAGAGATTTTAAATTAAATATATTGAGTTAATTTTTAATCTAAAAATTTTCATAGCCAATCAAAGCAAGATAGCTAGTCAAGCCAATCTAGCTTGCCAATCAGTAACGATAAAAGATCGTTTGGGACCAAATCAAAATAGAATTTATTGAAAGTCAGATAAAAAAAATTCAGACAAATTCATCTAGAAATAAAATTCTTCATTTCGTTTAAATTAATATTCCGTTGAACTCTATTCAATTTGTTTTTTTGATAAAAAGATAAGAAATTATTTAATGCGATTATTTTTTAATTATATCCTTAAATAAGAAAGATGTTATATTATGGTATTTTTGTAAAAAAAAAAAGTTTACTAATTTTGCTTTTTTTTTTGCAAAAATAAGTCCTATATTTTATTTTCATAGATTCGGACCAAAATTTTTGAAAACTCATTAAAATACTCATGTTTCTTAAATACCCATCTCTTCTTCCTCCGTCCCCTTCTCACGAGCCATGTATCTTCAGGCGGTAGCAGCCTCGAGCACACATCCTACTTCGGTCACCTCCATACCAACTCCTTTATCATGTCTGCATCGTGAACACCTTGCGCACTACAATAAAATTAGGTTATAGGGACACATGTTTGTGACACTTTTTGCAAGTGTCCCATTTATAATCCATCTATATTCAAAAATAAGTTATAGGGACACATTTTTGGGACACATTATAGTAATGTGTCGCTATACACCCTAGCGACGGCACATATAGCGACACTAATGATAAGTGTCGGTATTTTTTCCAGCAGCATTTTTTTTAGTTTTAGCAACACTTAAAAGTGTCGCTATAGCATAGTTTTGTTGTAGTGGCGAGGGAGAGAAATACAACAAACTTAACCCGCTCGTTGTTGTGATCGCTCAGCGCTTTGCTAGAGATGAAAACGAAGGTGACAGAGGAGAAGGGCGACGATCGCTGGTCAAGAATATTTTTAAAGCATGTTCGCGACGAGAGTAGCCGACGACGACGAGGTGGTAGGGGTAGTTAGAGAAAAAAATCTAGTAAGCAAAGCGATGTTGCACTGTTTATTAAGTGCAATGCACACCCCATTTGGGGTGTATGATGCACACCCCACCCATCTAAGGGTAGGGGCTTCTCTACTCGTCATTTCAAAGTGACGAGTGGAATTCTCCCCACCCTAGGATGGGTGGGGTGTAAGATATACACCCCTTTTGTAGGATGGATGTGATGTAAGATATATATCGATTTTTTTAATTATTGAAAGAAAAGAATATTTTGAAGTTGTTAAAAAAGTATATATTTAAAGAAAAAGATATTTTGAGGTTGTTAATAAAATATATTAATAAAAAATAATATTTTGAGCTTATTAATAAGGTATAACTAAAAGTAAATGAATTTTTACCAAATCCAACTTCAAATAATGAGAAATGAATGAGTCATTTGTGTCACAAGAAATCCCACTGAATCCTTCCAAATCAATCGAATTTCTATTTTAATTATGACTGGGGGTATCAATGAGCCGAACATGGACTAGCTGGTGTGGAGACATGAATCCCAGTTGACATCTTGACTGCGGGGTCAACGGTGTGTTGACACATTTTTCGTGTGTCGAGTAAGTTTGCGCGCAAAACAGATGCGAGAAATGGACTCAGCGCAATTTTATGATCAAAAAACACTATTTTTGTGTTTTTCTGTGGATTCGGGCGCCCGAATCCACAGTATCTAGGCTTCGTTGATCGCGGGTCAAGGAGAACACGTGGCGCGCTGTGATTGGGCCGACGAAGCATGCACGTGGCGCACGCAGCGCGTTTGGCTAGCGCCAGCTCATCGCAGGGACGTGTGGCGCACGCAGATTCGGCTGGCGCAGCGGACGCGTGGCGCTCGCGGCGCGCTCGGTGCGCACAGCCTCAGCAGGGCACGTGGCGGCTTGGTGTGGATTCGGGCGCTCCCCATATTGCACCACATGGCAAGTGGATTTTGGACGCGATGGCTTATTGTTTTCGGGCGCCCGAAACTTGAGATTTCAGAATTGGATAAGTTCTCTTTCCGGGAATTCATTGGAGCTTGTTCTTCCACCTCTTAGCCTATATATAGGCTCGTTGTGACCCTGAGAAGTCCCTCACCTTCTCCACTTTGTTTTAGCTGGTTTTTGGGTGAGAGCTCCATCTTCATCAGTTCTCTACCATTGTTGACTTTGAGACTTCACTGGAGTGCTGGCAGCACCGTCGACCCTTTTTCCTCGCTTTCCCCTGAGCTGTAGAAGAGAACTTTTTGACCTAAAATTTTGAGGAGAGCTCCACCTTTGATAGATCTCAAAGTTTCATATTGATCATAGCCCTCCATTTCAGCTCCTAAGCAGGTATATTAAGCTTTTCTTGGACTCTTGTGTTCATGCTGGATTTTCTGGATAGGATCTAATGATTATGCTTTTCCTTATATTTTTCTCTTGGATTTGAGGATTAAAGAGCTTGGGGATGTACTAGACTTCTTTAAGATCAAGTGGGAATTTCACTTCTGGAATTTCAGAGATATATTATTGGTAATAACTGTTTCTCTTTGGCTTAGTAAGATTAAGATACTGCACACAGGATCTTTGTGGAACTTTGTTTATTATGGAGCATGGATGATTATTTTTGGTATTTATGAAGAATCGATCTATACCTATATATGATTTCTGTTATTTTTGCCACGTGTAATCGTTTTCTTCATTGAAAGTTTTTATCTCGTCCATTTTCAAAATGTACACTCTTCACCTCCCCTCATTAATTTCTTCCTACAACTTACACCCTATCACCTCCCCTCATGTCACTTCCCCTCATTAATTTCTTCCTACAACTTACACCCCATCATCTCCCCTCATGTACCTATATATGATTTCTCTTATTTTTGCCACGTGTAATCATTTTCTTCATTGAAAGTTTTTATCTCATCCATTTTCAAAATGTACACTCTTCACCTCCCCTCATTAATTTCTTCCTACAACTTACACCCTATCACCTCCCCTCATGTCACTTCCCCTCATTAATTTCTTCCTACAACTTACACCCCATCATCTTCCCTCATGTCTTTCCAAAACGTACGCCCCCTCATTTTTTCTCATCTCCTACTCATTATATATCCCCTCATCCACCCTCTCTTGCATTTTCCCATGAGAGAGAGAGTGTATGTGTGTGTGTGGAGAGTTGGGGAGAGTCTTATATGTGATATGATACAATCATGAGAGAGAGAGAGAGAGAGAGGGAGAATCGTGACGTGGACGTGGGAAGGATGAGCCACGCATGTGTCACGGATGGTGGCGAGGATCCTTCGGCACGTGTGAACCTCCGGTATGTAACGGTACTCACTTCACTCTGCTCGCACAGTTAAATCCCATCCTTCAAAAAATTGATAGCAAAATTTATTTACACGAAATCTTTATTGTAAACACAGGCAATAGTGTTTTTCTTTTTCTCTTTTTGTATTTTTCATGTTGATTACATATCAAATCCTGTTTTTTTATTCTCAACAAAGTCTTCTATATTAAATAGTTTTGATGAGTTTGCATATTTAATACTTATTTTTTCTAACTATCATATATGATCTAAAAAATATTATGAAAAAATATTTTAATAAAATCTACCCGCTACATCGCGCAGGTAGCTATACTAGTTTATAATGATTTGCAAACTCGTCAAGACTGGGTTGAGCGGTAGCTGCTACAGTTGGATTACAATCAAAGTTTACATCTTTCTTTGGGCCGTGATCTTTTTTTGGTGGTGCATTGGCTGTGAGAGTCACGACACTACTTCACCTTGGTTTTGTGAGTGGATTACGATCCAAGTGGGTTGGATTTTAACCAAAGTCATTGCACTCCTTACTATGTCTATTGATATTCATATATCAGCATGCTAGTTGTAGTGATGTGGGTGATATATTAGTTAAATTGAGTTGGAACATTAACTAGCACTCTTGTCATACATCTTGCATATATCAGACCAGTGACTTTAGAAAACTCTCCACTATGGTATTTTATCTGGTATTTGGACTTTCTACACTACTTATATTCCTTTCTCGACTGTGATAGCTGTTTCAATCTAGTTGATGAGTCTGTAGATTGCATTTGCACTCGAGTTTTGGGACCGAGTGGACTTTGATAATTGTGGCTAGTCTTTTCTTGTGTTGGGAGTCAGTCAGGTTGACTGTGATTCTAGAGTCATTGAGAGTTTTCCGACCTTTGTGTGAGTTGATTGAACATAGTGAGTTTTCCGATCTGAGAGATCGTGGATGGGACCACATTGATTATATTACTATTGATCAAGATTGTTGCTATCCTTTGATCTTGTGGGCACTTGAGATTTGAGTCGTTGAGAGTACTCCGACATTTGTGTGAGTTGATTGAGTATTGTGAGCCTTTTCGAACTGAGAGAGAGAGAGAGAGCGTGGATTTGACTAAAGCCTGCATGAGACACCGTTGAGATTGTTTATGCCGCGTCGTTTCCTCGGTGGGGTCGCTCCCCTTAAGAGACGCTCCGGATACTGGGCCTGTTGAGGCAGTTTCGCACGATGGTTGAGTTAGTCCGTTGAAATGCCCTACGTAAATCTCGTCCTTTTGTGGATTTGTGGTAGTAGGTGAGCGCAGGCTTGACTGGACCCGATGTGGTAGTATTAAGATTGGGTTGATCTGAGAGTTGTGTGAGTGAGTGAGTGCATACTTTTACTTCATTCGGTAATTTTATTGAGCATGATAGCTAGAGCCATAGTAGCTGCAGTTTATTTCAGCTTTACTACTTTATTCAGCATGCCTATTACTTTTGCCTCCAATAGACTTAGTAAGTAGATCGTTGATCTTAGTTATGGTACCCACTGAGGACTACTCCTTTGATGTAGTTCTCACACCCGCTGTGGTCTTTTTTTTTTCAGATACTTTAGTTTTTGCACTTGACCCTGTTGGTTCATTAGACCGAGATAAGGGAATCCCGAGTTAGCTCACTACAAGAAAATAGACATTTTGTGGCAAATTATTTGTGATGAATTAATGAACTCCACAATATTAATCTTTTTTGTGGCTACTTTCAACTTGTCCTCACTCTAATCTTAGCTCAAATTTGCATATACCTACTGTAGGAATTTTTTAATGAGCGCCGCTAATTCGATGCACTATTTGTGGCCATCAATAGATTTTGGCCATAATAACAATAAGAAATAAGTGTGGCAAATTTTGCTGCCACACATTTTTTTAAGATTTCTATGGCTACTTTCAACTTATCATCGCTATTAATCTTAACTCGAATTTTCATATACATGTGGTAGGGATTTTTTAATTAGCGCCACTTATTCAATTTACTATTTGTAACCATCGATAAAGTTTGGCCACAATAACAACAAAAAATAATTGTGGCAAATTTTATCGTCACACATTTTTTTAAGATTTCTATGGCTACTTTCAACTCATCATTACTATTAATCTTAACTCGAATTTTCATATACCTGTGGTAGAAATTTTTTAATGAGTATCACTTATTCAATTCACTATTTGTAACCATCGATAAAGTATGGCCACATAAACAATAAGAAATAACTGTGGCGAATTTTGTCGCCACACAGTTTTAAGATTTCTGTGGCTACTTTCAACTTGTCCTCACTATTAATCTTAATCTAAATTTTTATATACATACGGTAAGAATTTTTTAATGAGTGTCACTAATTTGATGCACTATTTGTGGCCATCGATAGGTTTGGCCACAACAATAACAATAAATAATTGTGGCAAATTTTGTCACCGCACATTTTCTAAGATTTCTGTGGCTACTTTCAACTTGTCATCACTATTAATCTTAATTCGAATTTTCGTATACCTACGGTAGAAATTTTTTAATGAGCGTATCTAATTCGATTCAATATTTATGGCGATAGATAATCTTCAGCTACAAAAATAATAAGAAATAATAAGAAGTAATTTCTTAACGAGCGTCATACACTATTTGTGGCCGTCGATAGCTTTTGGCCACAATAATAATAAGAAATAATTGTGACAAATTTTGTTGCCACACATTTTCAAAAAATTCTGTGGCTACTTTCAACTTGTCCTCACTATTAATTTTAATCTAAATTTTTATATACCTACGGTAGGGGTTTTTTAATGAGCGCCACTAATTCGATTAATTATTTGTGACCATCTATAAATTTTGGCGACAAACACAATAAAAAATAATTATGGCGAATTTTGTCGCCACAAATTTTTTAAGATCCACCCAAATATCTGATGGGTATATTAGTAATTTAAGTTTTTAGATCAGGATCCGAAATTAAATTGGTAGGGCATATATATTTTTTCATAACTAATTTTTTTTAGGGTACTGATATAGTATATTAATTATCCAAATCCAAACTGGTCCACAGATTTTTTTTTAATTTATCGGCGTTTTTTAAAACCGCCTTTATTCTTTTTAAATTTATCGGCATTTTTTAAAACCGCCCTTTTTTTTCTTAATTTTAAAATTTTCACTTAAATCCTAACTTAATTATTTTTTTCTTTTTTTTTTTTTTGATTAAACAGGGTTAAACCCTATTTTTTTTTTCTTTTTAATTAAGTTAAATCCTAACTTAATTATTTTTTTCTTTTTGATTAGATCCCACGCCCTTTTTAATTAACTTAGCCGCTTCACACGAACAACATGTATGCCCTAATTAAATTTTTTCCTCTTCCGTCTTTTTTTAATTAATATAATTAATTTTTTATTTTGCTCTCCGTGTACGTACGCCAACCCGCCCCTGAATATCGCCCTCATGCATCGCCTCTCTGCGCACACCCATGCTTGAAGGATTGTTTGACGCACCTACACCACACAATCGAAAGCGTTCGGCGAACTCCTTTCTCATATTCAATTCATTAAATATTCTCTCCATCCACTCCCGGCTGCATCATGATTGACGACGACACATTAATCTCCATTTTCAGCAAACTTTCTCCTCAATGCCTCTCTTCATCCAGAAAATAAAAAATTATAGTTTTTCTCTTCAGATTTGAATTTTTTTTTTTTTACTATAATCTTGATTAGAATATTTTTAAAATAGCCTCAATTAGATCATTTTTTTTTTCCTTCTTTTTCATTCTCAATATTTTTTTTTTTATCTTGATTTTGATTTTGAGTATTTTGTCAATTTTTTGGATTTGCCTTGGGTATCTTGTCAATTTTTTGATTTTTTTTACTTGCAAAAAAAATTGTAAAAGCACATAAAATTTTTTGCCTTAGAAAAAGATCATGAAGCCCTAAACCAATTCTAGTTTTAGTGCATAGAGATCAAAGAGTTTTTTGAATATTTTTTGATTTAAATGCTTAGAGATTTAATTTAGAATTTTGTGAGGTTTTTAGAATATTATTATTTTATTCTTGAGGTTGTTAGGATTGTATGTAAGTTACTAGTACTTTTATTTGATTGTTACGATTATATGGATAGGTTGTTAGGATTTTATATAATTTATTAAAAATTTTATACGGTTGTTAGAATTATATATAATAAATAAAAAGAAATAGGAAAAACGGTAAACGATTCAACGTTTTCTAAAATTTTTTATTTTAGTGTTGAGTTGGACAAAATAAGATTATTTTGTCAAATAAAATTTTCATAAAATTATTTAATAAATTATAATTTTTTAAAAAATTATATTGAAAAAAAAAATATATTGACTATATTTCTAATTATTTGTTTATTTATTTATTTTTCTTATCATATTTATATTACTATTTTAAAGAAAAAATTTGTCCTTTCATATTCATGTTCTTGGTGTTATTGTGCAACAACTTCGTAATCGTTTCAATGCATGACGTTATTGCTTGTATAAATTTTATTACAAAACGTATAAAACTGATGAACAAAGACAAGCTCATTGCTCGGAGGGCATTAATCAAGAGGATTGGAATTGACTAATTAACTATTGGAACGATCCAAAATTTAAAGGAACTGTTGGGGCCGAAAATATCGGTCGTCGATCGTCCCCGTGGTTCGGTTGACCCTCTGGATGTTATGCATCGCATGCCAATGGATCAAGCGATCAGGCCGAGGAGGGATTCGTTCGGCCGGGTTCTTCTCACTTAAACTATCGCGACTGTCCGGCTTAGATCAGCCGAATCGGGATATGGAGGTAGAGAAAGAGAAAGTTCAGCCTAGAGTAGTCGAACTGAGGTTTAGAGACAGATATTTGACACAGCTTAAGAGCCGATTAGGAATTTGTACTGATTGAAGTGGGATTACAAGAGTAACATGCAGCCAATTAACAGTAAGTCTACTCCTAGAAAATACGATAAATGCAGATATATAAGATATGAAAAAGTAGGGGGTGGTCTTGGCTTACGAGATTGCACCCCTTTTCCTTCGATGGTTGGGGTATTCATATACTCCCGAACCATGAGGATGATCGTTGATTTGAATTATCGGCGTGATTTGGGGAGAGTTATCGGGAAATCCTCAACTATCCCCTTTTGGATCAAATTTCCTAAAAAGGGATAGCGGTCGTTTTTCCATCCAAATTCATCCTATTATCAACGCACCGAAGCGTAATCTTTGGCGCTCTCCAATGCTGGGCGCTGCTTGCCATTTTCGGGGTCAGTTACGAGATTCACGCCCAAATCTCGCATTCCTTTCTCTCAGAGTCCTTCCATCTTCGGCTCGAGCAGCCGACGGTTGACCTTGACCTAGCCTTCCTCGTCACTCGACTGGACAGTCCGACTTTCGTCTTTGGTCGAAGTTGATTTCGGATGAGGCGGTGATCTCCTTTGTTTCGTCTGCTTTTCTTATCGGCTAATGCCTTTGGCCGACTGGCGTGTGTCGCGTGCTGCACCCTTACACGACTGAGACCGGTCTTGGTTAAGACGTGGGTTCTCCTCTGCTGGCTTATCCTCCCATCGGTTGATGCCCTGAGCCGATAGTATACGTCATGCGCCACCTCCTCCGGTGACGAAAAATTTTGGTCTTAACAGTAACAAAAAAATTTATAGTTCTAAATATTTTTTAATTTTTGAGGCCCAAATCCTTATGTTACTTGCCCACGTAGTCCGCGGCGTGAAAACACCTATTAGTGGTGTATCGAGTGCGTAACGCGTCAAACGGACGCGAAAAACGGAGTCGGCGCGCAAAAACGATCGAAACTAAGCTTACTGGGCTCACTGGGCCCATTTTGGCTGCGGGCCAGTCCACGGCCCAGGGCACGTGCACCGGGCGCAGTGGGCCGTGATGCCGGCCACGTGGCAGGCAGAGATTGGGCGCAGGTGGTGGGGCAGGTGGCGTGGCAGGCTGGGGTTGGTGGGCGTGGCAGGCACGGCAGGCGGGCAGGCGGCGTGGCAGGCACGCGGGCGCCACGCGGCGCTCTGCGGTTAGCGGGCGCCAACCACCCGCGCGTGCGGGCGGGCCACGCGGCGCGGCCCGGTTGGCCGAGCCCCGCTACCGCGTGGGTCGGGACACGCGGCGCGCCCGGATCAATCTGGGCGCTGCACGGATCAGCGTCGTGTGTCCGATGTTCGGGGCCCAAAAATTCCGGGCGCCCAAAAACGTACCCCAAAGCTCGAATTTTGTTTTTCTTTTTTTTGGGTTTTGCCTATAAATATGCCCTTTGGAGCCCCCATTTCGGTTTTCTTGGATTTTTCTTGGGACCCCCCTTTGGCTGAGGAGATCTTCATCAAGTCATCTACTTCTTCAAGGATCCTTGGCATTTTAGGAGGCTGCGACATCGACTTTTTCCCCGACTCGGCGGACTTCGACGCTTCTCGGATTGTGGCCCTTCCCGTCGACGTTTCGTCCGCGGACTCCCCTGTGTTGACCTGTGGGAGTTTTTAGCCGATTTTTGCTGCGGCATTTTCACGAGAGGTAGGTCTTCGATTTCCATATTTATCGTTCCTCTCTATTTTGGGTTTTTATGGGGTATTTCAGAGCTTCTTTAGACCCCCTTTTCTGTGGCATTTTTCTGGACAGTGGAGAAGTAATCTTGTATTTTCTCAGCCTACGGTTGGCGGAATCGGGAGTTTGAGGACTCGATTTGTATCTACACTTCGCAAGAAACACAGCCGTCTTTTTCTTGGATTTTTTTGAAGACTCTTGGCAGGTGAATATTTTGATTCTTTGGGACTATTGCATAGAACAGTAAAACACAGATTTTGTAATTGTGATTTTTGCGGTGTTCGGCTTGTGATACAGTTTTCACATAGATTTCGGCATTTCTCGGGGAAAGTAAAAGTTGGAGTTCTTCATTACGATCAAGGTGAGCATTTTTTCTTTTGGTCCCGGACAAAAATTACGCTTGGATTTGCTTCTACACTCGAGCGACGCGCTCGCTGAATTTCGTTGAACTTGTTGGATAGCACTACAGTGTTTTGGTTGCCACCACCGATCCGGGAGGAGTTTTTGAGAGTTCTTGGATTCGTTGGAACCGTAGGAGCTGAAGGAACGTGCATGCCAAATTTTAGCCCGATCGGATTTCGAATCTGCACGTTCCAGGTGGGTTGTTGAGCACCTCTTTCTACGGCTTACTTACTAGGGCTATTAGAGAGATCCTCGACTTATTATCTATCATTTTGCCACCCCATTGGAGATCATGCATGAATAAATTATTCCGGTTAATTCTTAGCCTATCTATATGAAACTGATATACTATGGTTATGCAAGTTGAACATGCCTCGTTAACACTTAGCCTTCCAGGTGTAGTGGGTTACTTGTGGTGACATTATGATCTATCCTATGTGAGGTTACTATTTGATGCTCTTCATTTTATTCTACATGAGAATGGATGCATGTTTGTATGGACATTTAGATAGGCCATCTTTTATCGTTACACTATCATATTGGGATTTGACTTAGGAGAAACCATGATTTTTCCTTCTCTTCTCATTTTTACTTAGACATGTGATTTATGTTGCTCGGGTTGCGAGCAGGGGTTTGGGTTAGTGTAGTCGAGATTATTGAGTCGGGGCGGGATTGCGCCCGATTGTGGACTAGTGGGGTGTTACGGCAACCGCGAATATTGGGCGGTTGACCGAATGTTGATTTAGCATTGGATTGGGGATTGTGGTTTCATTAGTGGACGGAGTTTTCCACTTTGAGTATAGTCATGACTAAGTCCTGCTGTATTGAGATACATTTGGCTGATTACTTTCCTCGTGTGGGTATCTTCCCTTGAGTGCCACTCCGGAGTAGGCGTTAGGGCAGAGTCGTGTGCCGGTCAGTTGGTTATATTGGGATCGAGCCGTGTGCCGATCAGTTACTGGGCTCTTGAGTTCGATGGCATAGCAGGTAGTACCGGGTTTTATACCGGCCCATTCAATTTGGTTTATATTGGCAGATCTCATTTACTGATGCATGCATACAGGCGTTATTATTTTCTGCACTGCATTAGAGGCTTAGTAGTGGTAGTTTTCCTTATCAGCAGACTTATTTCAGCATACCACTTTACTTTCTTTCTTGCCTCAGGTAGACTTAGTAGGTACGTCGAAGTTTGAGAATTTACCTATTGAGGCCTATTGGTTTTACTAGTAGTTCTCGCACCCATTGTTGCTCACCCTTTTCTTTCCCTTTGTTTTGCAAAGTCTTCTACAGGAGCTGCTGCCCCTTCGGCGGCCGATCGAGGTAAGAGGATCGCTGAGTAGATAGATCTCCTGTGAGGCTGAGAGTGTTTTAGCTAGACTTTTGTTGTACCCCATTACTCAGACTGATGTACTTATTTCTTATTGGTCTGGCTTTAACCAGCTGGGTGTACTATTTTGGTGAGCTGGGAGATTTTATTATATTTATTACTGCTTTATCGCACTTTCAGTTTCAGTTTTAGTTTGAGATGGTATAGTTTTTAGTTTCAGCTCTATACTTGTGCTATTTTATTGTTCATCTTATATCTGAGCGGGTTTTTAGCGCTTCGTGTATATGAAAAATTTTGTGTGCACGATGGATCTGTAGACGAGCCCGGGTTCTAGTTTACCCCCGGGGTGTGACAGATTAGGTTGATATCAGAGCTTAGGGATGGGTCAGTTTGGACTTAGGAAACCCTAGGCTTTTGGCAGACCATAGGATGATAGGCCGTGAGGGGCGTGATACTTTACGAAAGTCGATGATTTGTTTATTTAACTCTTCTAGTGAGTGGAGAGGGATCGACATACCCTATTTTCTGTTGGACAATTATGTTGGCTGCAGACAACATAAAGTTACAGAAGTAGGGGGACAATTATGTTGGCTACAGACCCTAGGATGATAGGCCGTGAGGGGCGTGTCTTTGACTTTCTCTAGATTGGGTCAAGTGTGGTTGTGTTTCTGACATGTGGCTTTCTTGTGGCAGGATGCCTCCCCGACGTCGTGTTCCCCCCACACCCCCTGAGGTGCCAGAGCAGTCAGGATCGACAGAGTTGAGAGAGTTGAGGGCATTGGTGGCCGAGTTGGCTGAGAGTACTCGCCGACAGGAGTAGCGGATAGATCAGTTACTGGCGCAGAGAGATGTGCCACCCCCGACTGTTGTGGAGGCCCCTGCACCTCCGGTTGTATCCCGTATACTGACTGCACCGTCTTCAAGTAGTGGAGCCCAGGGAGCGGCTCAGTCGATGACTTTGGCCGAAGAGGAGCTGATCGCTGAGAAGTTGGCCAGATTCCGCCAATTTGGCCCGCCCAGATTCTCAGGGCGGAATGCTGAGCCATGGGAGATGGAGACATGGTTAGCTGCGATGGAGAAGTTGTTCAAGGATTTCTTCATTCAGGAGAAGTATAGGGTTCACATGATGGGTCACTGTCTGGATGGAGATGTTGATGCCTGGTGACGTCGGGTGGAGCCAGTGGAGTTCCAGACCACCCGACAGCTACCCTGGTCCGAGTTTCCTCGCATGCTATTTGGGACTTATTTCTCAAGCAGCGTTGTCACGCCCCGGGGGATTAATTTAGCGGAAACGGATTACAAAAGGTATGTATTTATTTTTTTTTGAAAACCTTCTTCCCCGGCGCGTGCCCAGATCCGCCGCATATACAGGATCACTCTACAAACGGACAGAGTCTCCCCTGTATATGCACGGCGTCGCGGTTTGTACAATGTTCAATAACGAGTAAACATTCAATCACAACAATCCAAACGTATAACCATTCACAATGTGCAGAATAAACTCACGGCCGATTAGTTTGAAAGGATAAAACCCACAATTGTTGAAACGGCGCCCACCCGGCACCCATATTTTGAAAACCCTTTTTCGAAAGCAACATAAACTCAGGGGTTTGAAAAACAGTGCCCACACGACACTTAGATTTTGAAATCTATTTTCGCAAACCATAAATCCACAAGGTTTTGAAAACGGTGCCCACACGGCACCCGAGTTTTGAAATAGTAGTTTTCGCAATCTGTTCTTTTATTTGCTATTTTATTTTCCAAAGCGGCCCACAGAGATGTAAAGAAAACTAAACAATTCAATTGTCACCGTACCGACATCCACACCGACCCCACGAGGGTATCGAGAACCATCCACAGTCTACAAATAATAAATGGAATGCGACAGTAAGAGGTAAAGTACTGTTCCGGTCTCCTGGGATCCAAAATCTCTAGCCGCGGCCTCACCGTCGCCTAACTCTCCCCCCTGTAGGACCCTGTCGCAAAGTGGGAAGTCAGCGACTAAACAAAAGTGATAAAAGTAAAGCAGGTAAAGAAAACGTCCAACCGTAGTCTATCCGGAGCAACCACCCTCGCAAGGGAAAAGTAAAATCAAACACCTGTAAACCTGCAGTACCCGATCCCGTCGGACAACTAAACCGACGGATCGCACCGCGCCCAAGTCGGACAACTAAACCGAATGGGTCGCACCGCTCCCACGTCGGACAACTAAACCGACGGGTCGCACCGCTCACACCTTGGCGCATCCAAGCCCCACAACTAAAGAGGCCCCACGCCGTCCTGTGGGTATACACGGGTCATGGACCACTTTTCCGGAAAAGCACACCCTTCGCGGTGGCCAAACCGCGGGTGCGCGTGTTGCAGCCGAGCATAGTAACCGTGAACAATATATATATGTGCATGTAAGTGAACCATGTGAGACAATATATACATATCCATGTATGAGAACCGTATGAAATAATATGTACATATCCGTGCATGAGAAACATATGAAACAATATATATTCACGACATACACCTATCCATGCATGAGAACTATATGAAACAATATATATTCACAGCATACACCTATCCATGCATGAGAACCATATGATGTTGGGTTATATGTAATGTAGATCTAAATAGGGGAAGAAACACCTAGAGGGGGGTGAATAGGTGTAAACGTATAAACACTCAAAAATCGTTGCGATAAAAACCCAATGCGGAAATAAAAATAACACGCAAGATTTTTACGTGGAAAACTCCATCACCGGAGTAAAAAACCACGGGACCGATAACACGACAGAAATCCACTAGAATTAAAACACGTACAAGGTGATTTACCGTACACACTTACGACTCAACCTTTTCCATACTCTCCTAGAGGATCTTCTCCGCTCGCTCCGCGACGCTTCTCAAATCCACGATCTGCGCCCAACGCCGAATCCACGGCGTCCAACGTCGAATCCACGACGTCCGACCGAATCCATGGTCTGCACCCAATAGCACCCTTCGAATCCACGAACGTGCCTCGCTCCGAATCCACGAGAGCGGTTGAACCTTGAATCCACAAGGACACGCGAATCCACGCGCCGATTTTGGGGAAATCGTTGTTTTTTTTTTGGGTGGTGATGATCCGCCGAATACTTAGATCAAAGATAGATCGGAAATACCATCTAAGTATTCATTAGTTTGATTCAACTCAAGATGTGAGTATGAAAACCTAGAATCAAACTAATCAATATAGATGAAGAAACATAGAGTATTCTCTAATGATTTCCTTTCTTCTCTATATGTGGATCTAGAGCCGTATAAGATGATATAAGAAAATGACGGCTATCTGGATTAACCCTAGAAAAAGAGTCATAGGGTCTATTTATAGGTTAGAAACATTTGGAAGGAGATAAGAATCAAAAACCTAACATTTCTGGAATTTTGACGGACGGCGATCCGGATCGGATTTGGGCGATCCGGATTGCAGTAGCAATAAAGACGGTTTCCAGAAAACAAACGTTCGGGATCCGGATCGGAATGCCTGATCCGGATCGTTCATACATTTCAGAAAACTCAACGTTCGGGATCCGGATCGTGAGATGCTGTGATCCGGATTGAAGTGATGTATGAAACAACAACCTTCGGGATCCGGATCGCTGGCTCTGATCCGGATCCTGAACATGTCCGAACACCAGTTTTTGATTTTTATGCAGTTAAAAACTCTTCCAGGTGTTTCTACACTACAAGAAGTATTCGGATCACCAATAATCTTTAGTTAAACATACCTGATCCTTTTGAATTCTTCTTTCTTGAGATTGAGTTAAATGATCCAACTTTCTTCACCTTCAATCTTCAAGACTTGAACCTTTCACGAAACTACGCCAACTCAAATTCCGTAACAATCTCCCCCTTTGGCGGTTTCGTGACAAAACACAGATCCACTAAAGAAAATTTAAAAAGATATTTTTGTTGCTATCACCATACAACAAAAATTTACAATGGAGATCCGAAAATTTAAAAACATGAGATAAACTCCTAAAACAGACTCTAGACTTAGACATCTGTACTCTCTGCACAAAGAAATCATTCTTGACAACAAGAGATCGTTAGATACCTCAAGAATATTTAGCATTCAAAACCTAACAGAGATAGAGTTTATGCTCACCATGACATTGAGTAATTCAGATATGTAATAGGATCACAATCAAGCATTGACATATCTTCTAAGCAATAAAATTCCAAATGTCATGACTTTGCTTTGTTAGTAATCAAACAACTTGTTAGTAATAATACATGTCCAAATAGTTAGTCGAATAGTTAGTAGGAACATGCAACAAATCACAAGATAAAAACCAAAGTTGTGATACTTACCTTTCACCAAAGTCAAAGTTGAAATGATACTTACCTCGATGTTCACATATTCACACCATCCAAAGTTCAATCATTGTTCAAGTTCTCTCTAAACTCTCTCCCCCTTTTTGTCACAAACAAAGCCAAAAGTACCAAAAATTGAAGGAGAGTTAAAAATTAAAAATTGTTCCGAACTGTGAGAACTAGAGCTAAAAGTAAGTCCTAAAAACTGAAAAACCTGCACAAGAAAAGATTAAAAATCTGCACAAGAAAAAAATAAAAGGAAGGAATCAGTCATCAGATTCGGAGTCTTCAGAGCTCGTGCAGCCCATCTTAGAGAACATCTTTTTCACCAGCTTGTTCATTGAATTGACCTTCTTAGTTATGGTAATATGAGCTGCCGTGATGAGCTCCAGCTCATTGGAAATTCTTGTCTGTGCCTTCGAAATCTGTGCCTGCTTAAAAGATAATCGTTGTTGTTCTTTGTAGATGGATGAGACTGATGCTTCATCTGCTGGTGTGGGTGCTGGTTGTGATGGTGATGCAGAAGTACCGGTAGTAGGTTTCGTTCCGCATGGAGGAACTGGAGTGACATGAGGCAATTTGTGAAGGGACTTGACAATGGTGGATTCATCAATCATGCCCAAGCAGTGATGATAAGTTGTTGAACTAATATCAACTTGAAATCTCTTTAAGATCCTCATGATAATCAATGGAAATGGGATCCTTTCAGTGGGATGAGGATGCTCAACATATCTCGTCATTCTATTCCAAATAATGTATGGAATGTTGATATTTAATCCCATTGCCTCTGACGGATGTCCTAAGAGATACAAAAACAACATTCAATCCCATCTCAGGACTTTCGTCTGCATATTTGGAAGGATATTGTAACAAGTGATAAAATTTAGAAACCGGTACTCAAGACGAAGTTCTTTGGATTTGATAGACTTCTCCGTTGATTGAGT
Source organism: Tillandsia leiboldiana (assembly GCA_029204045.2). Classification (NCBI taxonomy): domain Eukaryota; kingdom Viridiplantae; phylum Streptophyta; class Magnoliopsida; order Poales; family Bromeliaceae; genus Tillandsia; species Tillandsia leiboldiana. The sequence continues at coordinate 40,769,051 of CM055070.1, forward strand.
TCCCTCCAAACATATTCCCTTTATGACCATTTGCCACATTGTGTTTGTCAAAACCTTTCCCTTCAGGTAATTAACTCCTGTCTTGCTGGCTTGCATTCCCAAAACCTCGGCAATCAACTGTGGAGTGATTTTAAACCTTGTGCCTTGGATATTCGTGTAAAATTCCATCGGACCATTTTCATTTTCTCGAAGGTTCCGTGTATTTGTATAGAAAGTCCTCACGTGATGCAGACAGTATCCAAGCATTTCTGGGAAACGGCATATTTGAATAAGCTTTGCTTGTTCAATCAGAACACCAAACTCGGGAGAGTGATCTCGTAGAGCCTCAATATTAACATGCCTCTCGCCAATGCACTCACGATTCTCAAATGCCCTTAGGCGATCCGCATTAACGAACACTTGTTCCTCACGAGGTGGAGAGTCAGGAACTATTGGCGTGTCAATATCAGCGTCTCGTCGTAGTCCAAAACGTCTAGTCACTCGTTTTCTTTTCACAGAGATGGTTGGTGTAGCCATAGGCGCTTTTCCTGTGTCCATGGGTCTCTTTCCTTATGATCCATCGGAAGCTTTTCCTTTTGAAACTTCAGACACCTTTTGTTCAGGCAATGAGTCATCATCATCTGTTAATTCAGTCCAATCTATCTCTTGACAATCTGCTTCCACTTCTGTGTCGCTGATCATATGAAACTCACCTTTTTGTTGTATTTTCTTAGCTCTCTTTAGTTTGTTTGTGGCCTTAGTGTGCACCATAGTGACCAACAAAAGAATGATCCATGAGAATCCCATTGATCCAAGTGCCTTAAGAAGATTGAAATCCTGTGAAGACCAACTCAAGAACACATGAAAAATTGTTAACTTTCAAAGATTTGAAAAAATTGTACCCAAACAATCATAATCATGTAGAGAGACTAAGAATCAAATTAGTTTTGCAAAAGGACTTTTAAAAATAGATCAATTGCATGATTTTTGAAAATCCTTATTATATGCCCTAAAACCGAATTTTTAGAAATCGAAGCCTAAAAATCCATTAATCAGGAGAATACCTAGCATATAATCAAAACTAATCTACCCAGAGTTCTTATTTCAAAAGAAATTTGATCAAAAACCATCCACAAACGAAATCGATCCAAGAAAATCATCACGTTTGAGGAGGAAAAAGAAAAATGGTGAAAAACCGAGATTTTGATCAATAAAACTTACTTGTATTCGAAGAACTTGAGTTTGAAAAGCTCCAAGGTGCAATATTTCTAGAGAGAGAGGCTCTAGAGACTTGAGAACAAAAGATTAAGGTAAAAGAAATCAAAACCCTCTTGTTCTTTATAAAACCCTAGCCGCGATCCGGATTAGTTCATGATTGCGATCCGGATCGGCAACCCGCAGTGAAAGACTGCGTTCGGGATCCGGATCGGCAGGTCCAATCCGGATCGTCTGCCCGCAGAAGAATATCTGCGTTCGGAATCCGGATCGGCAGGTCCAATCCGGATCGGCTCCAACTTTTTCATTAGAAAATTTCAGAGAATTTCAAGAAAAACCAGAAAAAGTATGTAAGCACAATTTTGTATCAACTTTAAACAAAAATCATCGTTTCATACAACAAGAATTAGATTATGCCAAATCTATCAATAATATCCAAAAATGAAACGAGAATTTACAAAAATTAAATCCCTTAAAGTTGAACACCTTCAATTACATCTAACTTGATCCTATGAGTAATGCCTTTATCAAATCATCAATTCAGTAAAGAAAATGAAATACAAAGATCAATAGATGTTTGAAATCCCAAATATAGTAGATAATGTATCTAGACAATCTGGTGAAGAGAGTGGCTCTTTGAGCATCTTTCTTTAAAAACCCACCTTATACCAACCTTGAAATTCGACGGAGTCAAGTATTTCAACATGCATTTTACTTAATCAAGATTTGAACAACCATGCTTGGTATACATGTGGTAGCTGCACACAATACTCGGACGACCGAGGTGGTAGCTCTTTCCTCCATGTGGTGGTAGTTTTCACACTCCTCGTTGGGATGTAACTCTTTCCACATCTTTTGAGCATTTTACATTTCTTTGACTCCCCCTCAAATGGCTATCAATTATTTAAGATATAAAGTATTCAACCAAAAATTGATCTCGATTTCATACTCGACTAAGCAGTCAAATAAGATAATGACTATACCAAGAGATCATTGAGAGAGAAATTGACTTTGATCACTCAGAAGATGATTTAATTAACATAAATGATCATTGCAATAGTGAAATATTATGATGGCAAAAGCATAATAAATTTCTAAATGTGCGAAAAGATGCAATTAAAGTCAATTATGATCTATGCTCAAATAATGTCCTATGTACAAACATAGATAAAGAACAAAACAAAACAAAAACAAAACCTATCCTAAGCAAAAGTTTCAAAAAGAAGTTTATTTCAAGGAAAGCATTCCAATTGCTTTTCGCAAATGAATAAAACGTTTTTGATCCAAAGGTTTTGTTAAAAAGTCAGCTAATTGATCCTCAGTTGAAATATATGAAAGTTGAAGAGTATTTGATTCAACTAGCTCTCTAAGAAAATGATATCTAAGTTCAATATGTTTTGTTCTAGAGTGCAACACAGGGTTTTTAGAAATGTTAATTGCACTTGTGTTGTCACAAAGAATTGTTACCGAAGATGCTGAAATCCGGAAGTCGCTCAATACGCTTTTCATCCAAATGAGTTGAGTTGAACAACTTCCAGCTGAAATGTATTCCGCTTCGGCAGTCGAGAGTGCTATGCAATTCTGCTTTTTACTGTGCCATGAAACAAGGCAATGACCAAGATAGAAGCATGCACCACTCGTGCTTTTCCGATCATCCACTGATCCTGCCCAATCGGCATCTGAGTATCCAACAATGTCCAAACTAGTTCCCATAGGATACCAAATTCCGAAATTAATTGATCCTTTGATGTACCGGATGATCCTTTTCACCGCTTTCAGGTGAACCTCCTTTGGTGCTGATTGATATCTCGCGCAAATCCCAACACTAAAGGATATATCCGGGCGACTAGCCGTGAGGTAAAGTAGACTTCCAATCATACTTCGATACAGTTTCTCGTCTACATTCTCACTTTGTGATTCACTTCCAAGTCCCTTGTGGCTAGTTCCCATTGGAGTCGGAAAATCCTTCGAATTTTCAAGATCAAACTTTTTAACCAACTCCATTGCATACTTGGATTGACTCAAGTGAATACCTTCATCATTTTGTTTAATTTGCAATCCAAGGAAATAAGTCAATTCGCCCATCATGGACATCTCAAATTCGCTTTCCATGGTCTCCGCGAATTTAGAAGCATCATTATCTCTTGTTGCGCCAAATACAATGTCATCGACATAGATTTGTGCTACAATGAAATTGCTTTGATAATGCTTCACAAAGAGAGTCCTGTCAGCTCCCCCTTGAGTATAGCCCTTCTCCAAAAGATGCTTTGTCAACCTTTCGTACCATGCTCGCGGTGCTTGTTTTAGACCGTAAAGAGCCTTTTTCAAACGAAAAACATGGTTAGGTTGTTTATGGTCCACAAAACCTTTCGGTTGAGCCACATAAACTTCCTTATTTAAAAACCCATTTAGAAACGCGCTCTTAACGTCCATTTGAAATAATTTGATTTTAAAATGACAAGCAATAGCAAATAGTATACGAATGGACTCGAGTCTAGCTACAGGGGCGAATGTTTCATCAAAGTCTATACCTTCTACTTGAGAGTAGCCTTGAGCAACTAATCGTGCCTTGTTCCTGATGATAGTACCATCCTCATTTTTCTTGTTCTTGAAAATCCATTTGGTACCTATCACATTATGTTGCTTTGGAGGCTTCGTTAATTCCCAGACTTTGTTTCGCTCAAATTGATGGAGCTCTTCCTGCATTGCTTTAATCCAGTAGTCATCCTGAAGTGCTTCATCTATGTCCTTTGGTTCGATTAAAGATACGTAGCAAGCGAATCCACAAACCAACTGCCTCCGAGTTCTAACTCCTTCTTGTGGAACTCCAATGATGTTTGATTCAGGATGATCCTTGGAGATTCGTAGCATTTGTTGAAACGGAGTACTCGGAGGTATATGAGATGATTCCTGCACATCAGATAAACTTGAAGAGCCATTAGATGCATCATTAATATTGGAAGTATTATCATGAGAAGATGCACTTACAGGAGTATCATCATCTAGAGAGATATCGAGGGTAGATTTTTCAGATGCAAAGTGAAAAGCTTCATCTACTTTAATATTTATAGATTCTACAATCGTTTTAGATTCGATGTTAAATACTCGATATGCTCTGCTATTTGTAGAATAACCCAAAAAGATCCCTTCGTCACTTCGAGAGTCAAACTTTCCAAGATTTTCACGGTTACGTAAAATGTAACATTGACTCCCAAAGATACGAAAGTATTTGATATCCGGTTTTCTACTAAACCACAGCTCATATGGTGTATTTAAAGTTCCTGGGCGCAAATACACTCGATTAATGACATAGACAGCGGTGTTCACAGCTTCAGCCCAAAAATGTAGCGGTAAATTCCGGCTATGAAGCATCACACGCGCCATCTCTTGAACAACCCTGTTTTTGCGCTCAACAACACCATTCTGCTGAGGTGTATAGGGTGCTGAGAATTCATGTTTTATGCCGTTGGAAGTGCAAAAATCAATGAATTTGGAATTTATGAATTCTCCACCTCTATCACTCCTAACACGAATGATCTTTTCATTCTTTTCAATCATAATACGATGGCAAATCTCATGAAAAGAGTCAAACGTATCAGCTTTCTCTCTTAAAAATGCTACCCAAGAAAATCGAGAGAAATCATCAACCAATAAGAAGATATACCATTTACCTCCCAAAGATGGTTGACGGGTCGGCCCCATTAAATCCATGTGCAAAAGTTCTAAAGGCCGTTTTGTACCTACGTGGTTCAAGTTCTTATGTGCAGTCCTAGACTGTTTTCCCTTTTGGCAACCACCACACACAATGTTTTGTTTAAGCAAAAGTTTTGGAACCCCCTTGACCACGTCCTTGTTTCAAATTCTAGCAAGTTCCTTAAAATTTAAGTGACCTAGCCTTTCATGCCAAAGTGTTTCATTATCCAAAGAAACTAGGTTACATTTTTCAGAAAACTTATTAGGAACAACATAACAATTGTTTTCAGATCTAACCCCTTTTAAAAAGAATACATGGTCCTTATCAGTTACAACACATTCAACAGATGAAAAGTTAACTGAAAAACCATTGTCGCAAAGTTGACTTATGCTGATGAGGTTAGTCTTAAGGCCATCAACAAATAACACATTATTTAGAACCGGGCCATCTGGAATAGCTACTGTTCCTTTTCCAACAATTTTGGAAGATCGACCGTCTCCGAAAACAACGAGTCCTCCGGAGATTTTCTCAAGATTTTGAAAACTATTTTTGTCACCGGTCATGTGACGGGAACACCCGCTATCCAGATACCAAGACGAACTATCATATGCATGCAAGGAAACATTGGTAACAAGACAAGGAAAGATTTCACCTTTGCGCACCCAAACCTTTTTGGAGTGCGTCGGTAATGGTCGTGAAGTTATATGCCTAGGTGAAAGCGTCTTGTTAAAACGATTGCTGCTCCTTGATGAAGTCGTCTTACGCGGTAAACTACCAAGGTTCTTTTCCTTCAATTGATTTGCAATTGATTTCCGAGGAATCACCTTTGTGGTAGTCATTGCAAGAGGTGTTTGAGGTGCGCGTTTGACTCCCGTCTTGCAATGTCTTCTTATGTGCCCTGAAACACCACAACGAAAACATACCTTAGATCTTGACGATCCCAAAGAGGATGAAGTAAGTTTGTTGTCGTTGTTTATCTTGAATTCCGGTGTCGGAGGAGGAGATACCGACTGAGGCACAAAAACTGTCCCACTCGAACTTGGACTGTTTCCAGTTTGAGTGTACCCGAGGCCGAACCGATTTGTTTGACCAAGACCAAGAAGCCTATCCAACTTACTCCTTCCTGAAGAGAATCGCTTCAAGTCATCCTTGAGTTGGAAAATGGTCTTTGTCATTTCCAGGTTATCCTGTCGAGCCTCGTTGTAGAGCTTTGAGAAGTGATCCGTTTTATCCACCAGTTTTGTATGTTCCTTCTCAAAGAGCTCATTGGACTCTTGAAGGGAAACATTTACTTTTATCAGATTTTCCCTTTCCACTTCAAGAGCGTTTGAGAGAGAAGTTGCTCTTTTTGCTTCTTCTTCGAGATCATGCACTCTCCCTCTCAAACTCTTGTTTTGCTTAGCCACTTTCTTTGAATCCCTCAAAAGTCTGTGGTAGGCTAAAGCAAAATCTTCACCTTCCGAATCATCCGATTCGTTGTCCGTTGCAATCTTTTCAACAGTGGAGTTAGACAACGACTCGGATGTACTTGCCATAAAGCACATGAAGGGTGAAGATATGGACGCGTGGAATGCCGTGGAGCTCTTTTCTTCATCACTTGAAGACGACTCATTTGACGTTGAGTTGTCATCCCAAGTGACGACTTGCATCGCCTTCTTCTTTGCCGGATACTTGTTGGGACACTACGTTGCAATGTGGCCGTAGCCTCGACATTTGAAGCATTGTAGTTGTCCCTCTGAACTTTTCTTATCCTTTGAGAAGTTCTCTTGCTTTCTTGACTTGTACCTTGAAGTACCCTTGCCTTTGTTCGACTTTCCGAAGGATGGAGATTTACTTGAATTACCCCTTCGAAAGTTGCGGCGAAACTTTCTTGTCAAGAGAGCGAGCTGCTTCTCAAATTCCTCCATAGAAAGGTTCTCGTCATCGTCTGAGGAGGATGTATCCGCGTGTTCTTCCATAGTTGTTTTCAACGCATAACCTGAAGACTTAGAAGAGGATGCTTTTCCAGAAGAATTGTTAGTAGTAAATGTCATTTCATAAGTTTGTAATGAACCAACCAATTCTTCTACACGTATTTCGTCCGGGTGTTTAATAGTTTCAATGGCTGTAACCTTTGGGCGAAATCGTTCAGGAAGAGTTCTTAAGATCTTTCTTACAATCTTAAATTCTGGAATCTTCTCTCCCAGGTTAGCACATGAGTTTACGATGTCTTGCAATCGTGTATAGTAGTCCGTGAAAGATTCATTTTCTGCCATCAAGATAGAGTCAAACTTGCTCGTAAGCATTTGCAGTTTCTGAATCTTCACGAGGTTAGTTCCCTCATGTGTAACCTGAAGAACATCCCAGATTTCTTTCGCAGTCTCACATGCCGAGACGCGAGAGAATTCAGTTTGAGATAAGGCATTAAAAATAGCATTAATTCCCTTGCCATTGTAAGAAGATGAATCTAACTCTTCCTTGGTCCATTTTGACCTAGGTTTTAAGGTGCGAACATCAGAGATAGTTTCAGTTGGATTAGACCATCCTAATTCAATTGATTGCCACACCCTTTCGTCGATGGAAATTAAAAAGGCTTTCATTCGTACTTTCCAGTACGCATAATTAGTTCCATCAAAGAAAGGGGGTCGATTGATGTTTCCACCTTCAACCATTGTTTACAACCCTATTCCCGCTCTGATACCACTTGTTGGGTTATATGTAATGTAGATCTAAATAGGGAAAGAAACACCTAGAGGGGGGTGAATAGGTGTAAACGTATAAACACTCAAAAATCATTGCGATAAAAACCCAATGCGGAAATAAAAATAACACGCAAGATTTTTACGTGGAAAACTCCATCACCGGAGTAAAAAACCACGGGACCGATAACACGGCAGAAATCCACTAGAATTAAAACACGTACAAGGTGATTTACCGTACACACTTACGACTCAACCTTTTCCATACGCTCCTAGAGGATCTTCTCCGCTCGCTCCGCGACGCTTCTCGAATCCACGATCTGCGCCCAACGCCGAATCCACGGCGTCCAACGTCGAATCCACGACGTCCGACCGAATCCACGGTCTGCACCCAATAGCACCCTTCGAATCCACGAACGTGCCTCGCTCCGAATCCACGAGAGCGGTTGAACCTTGAATCCACAAGGACACGCGAATCCACGCGCCGATTTTGAAGAAATCGTTGTTTTTTTTTTGGGTGGTGATGATCCGCCGAATACTTAGATCAAAGATAGATCGAAAATACCATCTAAGTATTCATTAGTTTGATTCAACTCAAGATGTGAGTATGAAAACCTAGAATCAAACTAATCAATATAGATGAAGAAACATAGAGTATTCTCTAATGATTTCCTTTCTTCTCTATATGTGGATCTAGAGCCGTATAAGATGATATAAGAAAATGACGGCTATCTGGATTAACCCTAGAAAAAGAGTCATAGGGTCTATTTATAGGTTAGAAACATTTGGAAGGAGATAAGAATCAAAAACCTAACATTTCTGGAATTTTGACGGACGGCGATCCGGATCGGATTTGGGCGATCCGGATTGCAGTAGCAATAAAGACGGTTTCCAGAAAACAAACGTTCGGGATCCGGATCGGAATGCCTGATCCGGATCGTTCATACATTTCAGAAAACTCAACGTTCGGGATCCGGATCGTGAGATGCTGTGATCCGGATTGAAGTGATGTATGAAACAACAACCTTCGGGATCCGTATCGCTGGCTCTGATCCGGATCCTGAACATGTCCGAACACCAGTTTTTGATTTTTATGCAGTTAAAAACTCTTCCAGGTGTTTCTACACTACAAGAAGTATTCGGATCACCAATAATCTTTAGTTAAACATACCTGATCCTTTTGAATTCTTCTTTCTTGAGATTGAGTTAAATGATCCAACTTTCTTCACCTTCAATCTTCAAGACTTGAACCTTTCACGAAACTACGCCAACTCAAATTCCGTAACATATGAAACAATATGTACATCTAATCATAAGAACCGTAAAGCCATAAACGAATAATTGATGCCTCCCTACCATGTTTAACCCAAGTACACATAAGGTTGACCCCGTCCAACATGATAGAACTAAATGCTAAGACTTAAGAATAAAAACCCACCTCTACGAGCGATGATCAAAGCGCTACACCTCCGTGTCCCGGTGCGCTCCCCGAAACTACAAAGTCCACCGGAAAGAAGTCAGCGCTCACCCAACATAACACAAGGAAGCAAATACAGATTGTCCGGATCCCGTCGTGGAACGGGGCTCTCGGGTCCGACGGCGGCCGAGTCGGAACCCGCAGCGGCGGTGACCGTGCTGCCGCGTTGGCCGCACGCGTATCAGGGCCCCGTGCGGTGTGAGGCCCGCACGGCTCCCTGACAGCGGCGGCCCTGCTCGGTGCCTGGCCCCGCGCGGCGCCCAAGTCCCGCGCGGGCGCCCAGCCCGCACGCACAGGCGGCCCCGCGCGGCGCCCAGGTCCCGCGCGGGCGCCCAGCCCGCACGCACGCGCGGCCCCCGCGCGGCGCCCAGGTCCCGCGCGGCGCCCAGGCCCGCGCGGGTGCCCGACCCGCACGCACGGGCGGCCCCGCGCGGCGCCCAGGCTCCGCGCGGGTGCCCATCCCGCACGCACGGGTGACCCCGCGCGGCGCCCAGGCCCGCGCGGGTGCCCGACCCGCACGCCCGGGTGCCCTAGCCCTGCGCGCATCGGCGCCTCGCGACGGCGGTGGTGCGGCCGACCGGGGTGCACCGCCTCCCCCCCTCCCGTGTGATGATCCGAAAGAAACCCTAGGTATAATTTAAAAAAACTCACCGAAACTACGCGCCTCCGATTCGCCGATGAAGAGGGAGGAAGAGAAGAGGATCGTGCCACGCTCGCTCGCCGGGTTCCGTGGGAAGAGCGATGGTCCCTTCCTTCTCCTCGTCGCGCTCCTCAGTTCTTCACGCCGCCTTGCAAGAAAGCCGAGTCTCGGGAGGAAGGGTTTCTATTTTTTTCTCTCTTGCTCGCACTCGAAAGGGAAGGAGCGTACGGAAAAGAAAAAGTGGGAAAACCTAAGTCACCCAACACAAAATTAAAACAGTCGGTCCAAAGCAGAGAGGGGGAAAGACAAGAAAACCTAAATCCCCAAATTAAAAGAAATTGAACCCGATCTGGTTTACCTCGAAGAACGTGCTAAACGCCCGAACCGCCAACAAACTTCAGAAAATTAAACCGGGAGGTTCCGGGGTCGGAAATCAGATCCGATCGCGCCGCTGATCTCCGTTTCGCGAGCTTTATTGCCTAAAAATACCCGCGAGCCCCGACAGTCTACCAAGAAACAAGGGATTAAAAACCGCCATTCAGCCCCCCGTAAGCGGAACGCGGTGCAAAGAAAAATTAAATTAAAAGGATTCGGGCTCCCTGAAACCCGCAGATATTACACCACTTACCACTTAAAACGAGTTTCGTCCCCGAAACTCAATCCTGGGTTGCGGTGAAAAGATCGGGGTAGCACTCCCTCATTTTTGACTCCAGCTCCCACGTCGCCTCTCGTTCCTCCTGGTTGCTCCAGAGCACCTTTACGTAGGGGATGACTCGGTTCCGCAGCGCTTTGCTTTCCCTCGCTAGGATACGCACGGGGGTTTCCTCGAAGCTTAGGTCCTCCTTGAGCTCGAGCGCGGAGGCATCCAACACGTGTGACGAGTCGGACAGATATTTTCGGAGCATGGACACGTGGAAGACGTTGTGGACTCGGTCGAGGTTAGGCGGTAGGGCGAGGCGGTACGCCACTGGGCCAATGCGCTCCAAGATCTCAAATGGCCCCACAAACCGTGGGCTCAACTTGCCCTTCAGCCCGAAATGCCTGATCCCTCTGGATGGCGAGACCCGTAAGAACACGTGCTCTCCCACTTGGAATTCCAAATCGCGGCACCGTCGATCTGCGCTCTTCTGTCGGCTTTGGGCGGTCAGTAAACGCTGCCTGATGAGGCGTACCTTCTCTTCAGTCTCTTCCACCAAGTCGGGTCCCAGGAATTTCCGTTCACCCAAATCGTCCCAACAGATCAGGGATCGGCAGCGTCTCCCATACAAGGCTTCGTAGGGTGCCATTTGTGTTGGGTTATAAGTAATAAGGATCTAAATAGGGGAAAAAACACCTAGAGGGGGGTGAATAGGTGTAAACGTATAAACACTCAAAAATCGTTGCGATAAAAACCCAATGCGGAAATAAAAAATAATACGCAAGATTTTTACGTGGAAAACTCCATCACCGGAGTAAAAAAACACGGGACCGATAACACGGCAGAAATCGACTAGAATTAAAACACGTACAAGGTGATTTACCGTACACAATTACGACTCAACCTTTTTTATACGCTCCTAGAGGATCTTCTCCGCTCGCTCCGCGACGCTTCTCGAATCCACGATCTGCGCCCAACGCCGAATCCACGGCGTCCAACGTCGAATCCACGACGTCCGACCGAATCCACGGTCTTCACCCAATAGCACCCTTCGAATCCACGAACGTGCCTCGCTCCGAATCCACGAGAGCGGTTGAACCTTGAATCCACAAGGACACGCGAATCCACGCGCCGATTTTTGGGGTAAATCGTTGTTTTGGGTGGTGATGATCCGCCGAATACTTAGATCAAAGATAGATCGGAAATACCATCTAAGTATTCATTAGTTTGATTCAACTCAAGATGTGAGTATGAAAACCTAGAATCAAACTAATCAATATAGATGAAGAAACATAGAGTATTCTCTAATGATTTCCTTTCTTCTCTATATGTGGATCTAGAGCCGTATAAGATGATATATGAAAATGACGGCTATTTCGATTCACAGTGGATTCCCCCTAGAAAAAGAATCATAGGGTCTATTTATAGGTTAGAAACCCTAGGAAGGAGATAAGAATCAAAAACCTAACATTTCTGGAGATTTTACGGACGGCGATCCGGATCGGATTAACTGTGATCCGGATCGTCGCAACGAGTCAGGCAATTCCAGAAAAACGAAGGTTCGGGATCCGGATCGAAGTGCTTGATCCGGATCGTTCATACAGTTCACCAAACATCAACGTTCGGGATCCGGATTGTGAAGCCTTATCCGGATCGTTCAAGGAAGATGGTAAACTCAGTGTTCGGGATCCGGATCAAGAGAGGCTACGATCCGGATTGAACTGGTGTATGAACGAACCACCTTCGGGATCCGGATCGAACAACCTGATCCGGATCCTGAACATGTCCCAAGTCCAGTTTTTGATTTTTATGCAATGAAAGATTCTTCCAAGTGTTTCTACACTACAAGAAGTATTCGGATCACACAAAATCTTTAGTAAAACATACCTGATCCTTTTGAATTCTTCTTTCTTGAGATTGAGTTAAACGATCCAACTTTCTTCACCTTCAATCTTCAAGACTTGAGACTTTCACGAAACTACGCCAACTCAAATTCCGTAACAATCTCCCCCTTTGGCGGTTTCGTGACAAAACACAGATCCACTAAAGAAAATTCAAAAAGATATTTTTGTTGCTATCACCATACAACAAAAATTTACAATGGAGATCCAAAAATTTAAAAACATGAGATAAACTCCTAAAACAGACTCTAGACTTAGACATCTGTACTCTCTGCACAAAGAAATCATTCTTGACAAAAAGAGATCGTTAGATACCTCAAGAATATTTAGCATACAAAACCTAGTACAGAGATAGAGTTTATCTGATCATCATGACATTTGAGAATTCAGATATGTAAGAGAATCATAGTCAAAAACCAACATATCTTCTATGCAATTAAAAACCAAATGTCACACAATGTTAGTCCAACATCAACTTGTTAGTTATATTACATGCCCAAATAGTTAGTCGAATAGTTAGTCGAGACATGCAAACAATCGCAAGATGAAAACCAAAGTTGAAGTTGAAGTGATACTTACCTTGATGTATACAAAATCTTCATCATCATACAAAATCTTCATCATCAAGATTTTCACAATCATTGTTCATTGTTCAAATCATTGTTCTAAACTCTCTCCCCCTTTTTGTCACAAACAAAGCCAAAGATTACAGAAGTGGAGAGAATGGTTAACAGTTTAAGTTAGAGAACTAAAAACTCAAATTAACACTTAAAAACCTGCACAACAGAAGGATTTAAACATATGCATAATAAACAGAAATTAGAAGGATACGGATTATTCAGACTCGTCTGAACTGATACAGCCGAGGATTTGGAAAATCTTCTTTATTCGCTTGTTCATTGCTGATTGATTTTTATTTACCTTCTTTATTTCTTCCTTTACCTCAATTAGTTCATTTGATATACGTTCTTGCTCGTTGGAGAGCCTTTGCTGTTCTTTATAGATTGAGGTAACAGATGCATCATCATCAGAAGTTGATTGTGGTGCTTGTTGTGCCGGAGGTGCTGGTTGTGATGGTGGTGCTGGTTGGACTGGAGGAGCTGCTGCCGGTGCAGAGGTTGTTGCTTGTTGTCGTTGTTCTCGTTGCCGGTGAAGAGGTATGAAAGGTTCATCTGGCTTCGTCGAAAGAGACTTTACAATTGTTGTGTCATTGATCGTTCCTAGACTGTGCAGATAGGAACTCGCATTTGTGTCAGCTTTAAATTTGCGAAGAATGCGCATGATGATCATTGGAAAAGGTAGTCTCTCTGACGGATGAGCTTGCTCCACATATCGTGCCATCCTTGACCAGATGACGTAGGGAATGTTTAAGTTAGCTCCCATTGCTGCTGCGGGGTTTCCAAGTAGATAAAGGAATATCATTCTTTCCCACCGAAGAACCTTTGTGTTCATGTTTGGAATAATATTGTAACAAACAATAAGGTTTAAGATGCGGTACTCTGGTCGTAGTTCTTTCGAGAAAACGGAGTTTCCTGTCGACCGAGTATTTGGAACACAGATTCCATCAACTACCACTCTCCAGGAGTAGGTGTTGAAGGCTTGATTCTTTAGGTAATGAGTGCCATCGGCTCGGGCGTCCATCCCTAGTACTTCACCAATTAGCTGAGGCGTTACTTTGATTCTGACATTCTTGACTAATGTTTGAAAATCCCGACGCCCGCTTTCCTGATCAACTAGATAGCAGGCATTCTGCTAAAACATCCTCACTGAGTGAAGACAATACCCAGTGGTCTCCGGGAAATCGCAAATGAAAGCAAGACCTCTCTGGTCAAACAAAGTCCCAAACGTCTGAGAACGCTGCTTTAAGGCTTTTACATCAACATGCCTTTCTCCAATGCATTCTCTGTTTTCAAAATCCTTTATTCTAGCCGAGCTGACAAAGTCTTGAGGAGGTGCTTGCCTATCAGCTGGTTGCTCAATGGAGATTCCTTGTGCACTCCCTCTTTTGCGAGCAATACTTTTTCTTCTTGTCTTCCCAGAAGTTTCTTCCATTGGAGCTTTGCCTTTCTCAGCAGCAGTGGGCGGAGCCTTTGATGTTTCTGCAGGTGCTTTTCCCTTTGAAGCAGTCGGAACAGTCGTTGCTTCAACTTGCAGTTCATCCCAATTAATTGATTCCGTTTCAGATTCTGTATCGGAATCATCTTTAGCTTTCTTCGCTTTCTTAGCCTTCTTAGCCCTCTTGGGCTTGACGGTGTCTCTCGTATGAACCATAGCCGCAAGTAGAAAAATAATCCAAGTGATCACCATTGCTAATGGTTTCTTGAGAAAAGGAATCCTGTGTAGACCAACTCAAGAACACATGGAAAAAAAATTGTTAATTTTCAAAGATTGAAAAACTGTACCCAAACAATCATAATCATGTAGAGAGACTAAGAATCAAATTAGTTTTGCAAAAGGACTTTTAAAAATAGATCAATTGCATGATTTTCGAAAATCCTTATTATATGCCCTAAAACCGAAATTTTAGAAATCGAAGCCTAAAAATCCGTTAATCAGGAGAATACCTAGCATATAATCAAAACTAATCTACCCAGAGTTCTTATTTCAAAAGAAATTTGATCAAAAACCATCCACAAACAAAGTTGATCCAAGAAATTCATCACGTTTGAGGAGGAAAAGAGAAAAACGGTGAAAAACCGAGATTCTGATCAATAAAACTTACTTGGAGTTGAAGAACTTGAGTTTGAAAGCTTCCAGGAAGGATGAAATCTAGAGAGAGAGGCTCTGGAAACTTTGGAACAAAAGATTGGAGTAAAAGAAATCAAAAACCCCTTTCGTTCTTTATAAAACCTAGCCGCGATCCGGATCAGTTCATAACTGCGATCCGGATCGGCTACCCGCAGTGAGAAACTGCGTTCGGGATCCGGATCGGCAGATACAATCCGGATCGTCAGCCCACAGAAGAATTCCTGCGTTCGGGATCCGGATCATCTAGCCCGATCCGGATCGGCCCAACTTTTTTTTTAGAAAATTTCAGAGAAATTCAAGAAAAACCAGAAAAAGATTGTAAGCGCAAATGTGTATCAACTTTAAACAAAAATCATCGTTTCATACAACAAGAATTAGATTATGCCAAATCTATCAATAATATCCAAAAATGAAACGAAAATTTACAAAAATTAAATCCCTTAAAGTTGAACACCTTCAATTACATCTAACTTGATCTTATGAGTAATGCCTTTATCAAATCATCAATTCAGTAAAGAAAATGAAATACAAAGATCAATAGATGTTTGAAATCCCAAATATAATAGATAATGTATCTAGACAATCTGTTGAAGAGAGTGGCTCTTTGAGCATCTTTCTTTAAAAACCCACCTTATACCAACCTTGAAATTTGACAGAGTCAAGTATTTCAACATGCATTTTACTTAATCAAAAATTTGAACAACCATGCTTGGTATACATGTGGTAGCTGCACACAATACTCGGACGACCGAGGTGGTAGCTCTTTCCTCCATGTGGTGGTAGTTTTCACACTCCTCATTGGGATGTAACTCTTTCCACATCTTTTGAGCATTTTGCCTTTTCTATGACTCCCCCTCAATTGGCTATCAATTATTTAAGATATAAAGTATTCAACCAAATATTGATCTCGATTTCATACTCGACTAAGCAGTCAAATAAGATAATGACTATACCAAGAGATCATAGAGAGAGAGAAATTGACTTTGATCACTTAGAAGATGATTTAATTAACATAAATGATCATTGCAACAGTGAAATATTATGATGGCAAAAGCATAATAAATTTCTAAATGTGCGAAAAGATGCAATTAGAGTCAATTATGATCTATGCTCAATTAATGTCCTATGTACAAACATAGATAATGAACAAAACAGAAACAAATACAAAACCTATCCTAAGCAAAGATTTCAAAAAGAAGATTATTTCAAGGAAAGCATCCCAATTGCTTTTCGTAAATGAATAAAACGTTTTTGATCCAAAGGTTTTGTTAGAATGTCAGCTAATTGATCCTCAGTTGAAATATATGAAAGTTGAAGAGTATTTGATTCAACTAGCTCTCTAAGAAAATGATATCTAAGTTCAATATGTTTTGTTCTAGAGTGCAACACAGGGGTTTTAGAAATGTTAATTGCACTAGTGTTGTCACAAAGTATTGTTACCGAAGATGCTGAAATGCGGAAGTCGCTCAATACGCTTTTCATCCAAATGAGTTGAGTTGAGCAACTTCCAGCTGAAATGTATTCCGCTTCGGCAGTCGAGAGTGCTATGCAGTTCTGCTTTTTACTGTGCCATGCAACAAGGCAATGGCCAAGATAGAAGCATGCACCACTCGTGCTTTTCCGATCATCCACTGATCCTGCCCAATCGGCATCTGAGTATCCAACAATATCCAAACTTGTTCCCATAGGATACCAAATTCCGAAATTAATTGATCCTTTGATATACCGGATGATCCTTTTCACCGCTTTCAGGTGAACCTCCTTTGGTGCTGATTGATATCTCGCGCAAATCCCAACACCAAAAGATATATCCGGGCGACTAGCCGTGAGGTAAAGTAGACTTCCAATCATACTTCGATACAGTTTCTCGTCTACATTCTCACTATGTGATTCACTTCCAAGTCCCTTGTGGCTAGTTCCCATTGGAGTCGGAAAATCTTTACAATTTTCTAGATCAAACTTTTTGACAAACTCCATTGCATAATTGGATTGACTCAAGTGAATACCTTCATCATTTTGTTTAATTTGCAATCCAAGGAAATAAGTCAATTCGCCCATCATGGACATCTCAAATTCGCTTTCCATGGTCTCCGCGAATTTAGAAGCATCGTTATCTCTTGTTGCGCCAAATACAATGTCATCGACATAGATTTGTGCTACAATGAAATTGCTTTGATAATGCTTCACAAAGAGAGTCCTATCAGCTCCCCCTCGAGTATAGCCCTTCTCCAAAAGGTGCTTTGTTAACCTTTCGTACCATGCTCGCGGTGCTTGTTTCAGACCGTAAAGAGCCTTTTTCAAACGAAAAACATGGTTAGGTTGTTTATGATCTACAAAACCTTTCGGTTGAGCCACATAATTTTCCTCATTTAAAAACCCATTTAGAAATGCGCTCTTAACGTCCATTTGAAATAATTTGATTTTAAAATGACAAGCAATAGCAAATAGTATACGAATGGACTCGAGTCTAGCTACAGGGGCGAAGGTTTCATCAAAGTCTATACCTTCTACTTGAGAGTAGCCTTGAGCAACTAATCGTGCCTTGTTCCTGATGATAGTACCATCCTCATTTTTCTTGTTCTTGAAGATCCATTTGGTACCTATCACATTGTGTTGCTTTGGAGGCTTCGTTAATTCCCAGACTTTGTTTCGCTCAAATTGATGGAGCTCTTCCTGCATTGCTTTAATCCAGTAGTCATCCTGAAGAGCTTCATCTATGTTCTTTGGTTCGATTAAAGATACGTAGCAAGCGAATCCACAAACCAACTGCCTCCGAGTTCTGACTCCTTCTTGTGGATCTCCAATAATATTCGATTCCGGATGATCCTTGGAGATTCGTAACGTTTGTTGAAACGGAGTACTCGGAGATATATGAGATGATTCCTGCACATCAGATAAACTAGAAGAACCATTAGATGCATCATTAATATTGGAAGTATTATTATGAGAAGATGCACTAGCAGGAGAATCATCATCTAGAGAGATATCGAGGGTAGATTTTCCAGTTTCAAAGTGAAAAGTTTTATCTACTTTAACATTTATAGATTCTACGATCGTCTTAGATTCAATGTTAAATACTCGATATGCTCTGCTATTCGTAGAATAACCCAAAAAGATCCCTTCATCACTTCGAGAGTCGAACTTTCCAAGATTTTCACGGTCACGTAAAATGTAACATCGACTCCCGAAGACACGAAAATATTTGATATTGGGTTTTCTACTAAACCACAGCTCATATGGTGTATTTAAAGTTCCTGGGCGCAAGTAAACTCTATTAATGACATAGACAGCGGTGTTCACAGCTTCAGCCCAAAAATGTAGCAGTAAATTCCGGCTATGAAGCATCACACGCGCCATCTCTTGAACAACCCTGTTCTTGCGCTCAACAACACCATTCTGCTGAGGTGTATAGGGTGCCGAGAATTCATGTTTAATTCCATTTGAAGTGCAAAAATCAATGAATTTTGAATTTATGAATTCTCCACCTCTATCACTTCTAACACGAATGATCTTTTCATTCTTTTCAATCATAATACGATGGCAAATCTCATGAAAAGAGTCAAATGTATCAGCTTTCTCTTTTAAAAATGCTACCCAAGAAAACCGAGAGAAATCATCAACCAATAAAAAAATGTACCATTTACCTCCCAAAGATGGTTGACGGGTCGGCCCCATTAAGTCCAAGTGCAAAAGTTCCAAGGGCCGTTTTGTACCAACGTGGTTCAAGTTCTTGTGTGCAGTCCTAGACTGTTTTCCCTTTTGGCAACCACCACACACAACGTTTTGTTTAAATAAAAGCTTTGGAACCCCCTTGACCACGTCCTTGTTTGAAATTCTAGTAAGTTCCTTAAAATTTAAGTGACCTAGCCTTTCATGCCAAAGAGTTTCATTATTCAAAGCAGCTAAGTTATAATTTTCAGAAAATTTATTAGGAACAACATAACAATTGTTTTCAGATCTAACCCCTTTTAGAAAGAAGACATGGTCCTTATCAGTTACAACGCATTCAACAGATGAAAAGTTAACTGAAAAACCATTGTCGCAAAGTTGACTTATGCTTATGAGGTTAGTCTTAAGGCCATCAACAAATAAGACGTTTTTTAAAATCGGGCCATCTGGAATAGCTACCGTCCCTTTTCCAACAATTTTGGAAGAACGACCGTCTCCGAAAACTACGTGTCCTCCAGAGATTTTCTCAAGGTTTTGAAAACTATTTTTGTCACCGGTCATGTGACGGGAACATCCGCTATCCAGATACCAAGACGAACTATCATATGCATGCAAGGAAACATTGGAAACAAGACAAGGGAAAATTTCACCTTTGCGCACCCAAACCCTTTTGGAGTGCGTCGGTAATGGTCGAGAAGTTATATGCCTAGGTGAAGGCGTCTTGTTATAGCGATTGTTGTTCCTTGATGAAATCGTCTTGCGCGATGAACTACCAAGTCTCTTTTCATTTGAAAAGTTTTGCTTTGATTTTCGGGGAGGAGCCATTTTGGTAGTTGTTGCAAGAGGTCCTTGAGATGAGTGTTCGACTCCCGTCTTGCAATATCTTCTTATGTGCCCTGAAACACTACAACGAAAACATACCTTAGATCTTGACGATCCCAAAGAGGATGAAGTAGGTTTGTTATCGTTGTTTGTCTTGAATTCCGGTGTCGGAGGAGGAGATACCGACTGAGGCACAAAAACTGTCT
Source organism: Tillandsia leiboldiana (assembly GCA_029204045.2). Lineage (NCBI taxonomy): Eukaryota > Viridiplantae > Streptophyta > Magnoliopsida > Poales > Bromeliaceae > Tillandsia > Tillandsia leiboldiana. Next base: position 40,788,717 of record CM055070.1, read on the forward strand.
CACTCGAACTTGGACTGTTTCCAGTTTGAGTGTATCCGAGGCCGAACCGATTTGATTGACCAAGACCAAGAAGTCTATCCAACTTACTCCTTCCTGAAGAGAATCGCTGTAAGTCATTCTTGAGTTGGAAAATGGTCTTTGTCATTTCGAGGTTATCCTGTCGAGCCTCGTTGTAGAGCTTTGAGAAGTGATTCGCGTTATCCACCAGATTTGTATGTTCCTTCTCAAGTTGCTCATTGGACTCTTGAAGGGAAACATTTTCTTTTATCAGGTTTTCCCTTTCCACTTCAAGAGCGTTTGAGAGAGAAGTCGCTCTTTTTGCTTCTTCTTCGAGATCATGCACTCTCCCTCTCAAACTCCTGTTTTGCTTAGCCACTTTCTTTGAGTCCCTCAAAAGTCTGTGGTAGGCTAGAGCAAAATCTTCACCTTCCGAATCATCCGATTCGTTGTCCGTTGCGTTCTTTTCAACAGTGGAGTTGGACAACGACTCAGATGTATTTGCCATAAAGCACATGAAGGGTGAAGATACGGACGCGTGGAATGCGGTGGAGCTCTTTTCTTCATCACTCGAAGACGACTCATTTGACGTTGAGTTGTCATCCCAAGTGACGACTTGCATCGCCTTCTTCTTTGCCGGATACTTGTTAGGACATTCCGTTGCAATGTGGCCGTAGCCTCGACATTTGAAGCATTGTAGTTGTCCTTCTGAACTTTTCTTATCCTTTGAGAAGTTCTCTTGCTTTCTTGACTTGTAACCTGAAGTACCCTTGCCTTTGTTCGACTTTCCGAAGGATGGAGATTTGCTTGAATTACCCCTTCGAAAGTTGCGGCGAAACTTCCTTGTCAAGAGAGCGAGCTGCTTCTCAAATTCCTCCATAGAAAGGTTCTCGTTATCGTCTGAGGAGGACGTATCCGCGTCTTCTTCCTTAGTTGTTTTCAACGCATAACCTGAAGACTTAGAAGTGGATTCCTTTCCAGAAGAATTGTTAGTAGTAAATGTCATTTCATAAGTTTGTAATGAACCAACTAATTCTTCTACACGTATTTCGTCCGGGTGTTTAATAGTTTCAATGGCAGTAACCTTTGGGCGAAATCGTTCAGGAAGAGTTCTTAAGATCTTTCTTACAATCTTAAATTCTGGAATCTTCTCTCCCAGATTAGCACATGAGTTTACGATGTCTTGCAATCGTGTATAGTAGTCAGTGAAAGATTCATTTTCTGCCATTAAGATAGAGTCAAACTTGCTCGTAAGCATTTGCAGTTTCTGAATCTTCACGAGGTTAGTTCCCTCATGTGTAACCTGAAGAACATCCCAGATTTCTTTCGCAGTCTCACATGCCGAGACGCGAGAGAATTCAGTTTGAGATAAGGCATTAAAGATAGCATTAATTCCCTTGCCATTGTAAGAAGATGAATCTAACTCTTCCTTGGTCCATTTCGACCTAGGTTTTAAGGTGCGAACATCACCAATAAATTCAGTTGGATTAGTCCATCCTAATTCAATCGATTGCCACACCCGTTCGTCGATGGAAATTAAAAAGCCTTTCATCCGTACTTTCCAGTACGCATAATTTGTTCCATCGAAGAACGGGGGTCGGTTGATGTTTCCACTTTCAACCATTGTTTACAACCCTATTCCCTCTCTGATACCACTTGTTGGGTTATAAGTAATAAGGATCTAAATAGGGGAAAAAACACCTAGAGGGGGGTGAATAGGTGTAAACGTATAAACACTCAAAAATCGTTGCGATAAAAACCCAATGCGGAAATAAAAAATAATACGCAAGATTTTTACGTGGAAAACTCCATCACCGGAGTAAAAAAACACGGGACCGATAACACGGCAGAAATCCACTAGAATTAAAACACGTACAAGGTGATTTACCGTACACAATTACGACTCAACCTTTTCCATACGCTCCTAGAGGATCTTCTCCGCTCGCTCCGCGACGCTTCTCGAATCCACGATCTGCGCCCAACGCCGAATCCACGGCGTCCAACGTCGAATCCACGACGTCCGACCGAATCCACGGTCTTCACCCAATAGCACCCTTCGAATCCACGAACGTGCCTCGCTCCGAATCCACGAGAGCGGTTGAACCTTGAATCCACAAGGACACGCGAATCCACGCGCCGATTTTTAGGGTAAATCGTTGTTTTGGGTGGTGATGATCCGCCGAATACTTAGATCAAAGATAGATCGGAAATACCATCTAAGTATTCATTAGTTTGATTCAACTCAAGATGTGAGTATGAAAACCTAGAATCAAACTAATCAATATAGATGAAGAAACATAGAGTATTCTCTAATGATTTCCTTTCTTCTCTATATGTGGATCTAGAGCCGTATAAGATGATATATGAAAATGACGGCTATTTCGATTCACAGTGGATTCCCCCTAGAAAAAGAATCATAGGGTCTATTTATAGGTTAGAAACCCTAGGAAGGAGATAAGAATCAAAAACCTAACATTTCTGGAGATTTTACGGACGGCGATCCGGATCGGATTAACTGTGATCCGGATCGTCGCAACGAGTCAGGCAATTCCAGAAAAACGAAGGTTCGGGATCCGGATCGAAGTGCTTGATCCGGATCGTTCATACAGTTCACCAAACATCAACGTTCGGGATCCGGATTGTGAAGCCTTATCCGGATCGTTCAAGGAAGATGGTAAACTCAGTGTTCGGGATCCGGATCAAGAGAGGCTACGATCCGGATTGAACTGGTGTATGAACGAACCACCTTCGGGATCCGGATCGAACAACCTGATCCGGATCCTGAACATGTCCCAAGTCCAGTTTTTGATTTTTATGCAATGAAAGATTCTTCCAAGTGTTTCTACACTACAAGAAGTATTCGGATCACACAAAATCTTTAGTAAAACATACCTGATCCTTTTGAATTCTTCTTTCTTGAGATTGAGTTAAACGATCCAACTTTCTTCACCTTCAATCTTCAAGACTTGAGACTTTCACGAAACTACGCCAACTCAAATTCCGTAACAATTTGGATGCAGGCCTGGTAGCTATTGTTGTAGGCGAATTCCATGAGGGCCAGGTAGCGTGCCCAACCGACTCCCCAGTCAAGTACACAGGCGCGTAGCTGGTCCTCGAGGGTCTGAATCACTCGCTCCGACTATCCGTCCGTCTGAGGGTGGAAGGCTGTGCTGAAGTGTAGCTTAGTCCCCAGGGCTTGCTGTAGACTTTGCCAAAACTTCGAGACGAAGCGGGTGTCTCTGTCCGAGGTGATCGATGCCGGCACTCCATGCAGTCTCACGATCTCGCTGAGGTAGACTTGAGCCAACCGCTCTCTGGTCCAGGTTGTGTGGATGGGTAGGAAATGTGCTGACTTGGTTAGCCGGTCCACAATGACCCAGATCGCGTCGTGCCCATGCTGTGAACGTGGGAACCCGGTGACGAAGTCCATGGTGATCTGATCCCACTTCCACTTCGGCACCGGTAAGGGCTATAATTTTCCCGCCGGCCGCTGATGCTCTGTCTTTATCTGCTAGCATACCAGGCAATGAGCTACATGTCGTGGCACATCCCCCTTCAACTTGGGCCACCAGAAAGTCTGCTTGAGGTCCCTGTACATCTTTGTGCCCCCCGGATGCGCCGCATAAGGGGCGCGGTGTGCCTCTGCCAGAATTTCCTCCTTCAATTCCGGCGAATTCGGTACACAGAAACGCCCACGGAACCTCATGACGCCGTCACTTCCCACTGCAAAGTCGTTTTCCTGGTCCGGGTGGATCTTGTCTCGCACGAGCTGTAAGTGCGGGTCTGCCAGTTGTCCTTCTCGGATTTTCTCGAAAAGCGTCGGCTTGACCACCAACGCTGTCAGTTGTGCAACTGTGCCCGCTGGTACCACATCCAACCTCAGTCGTGAGAATTCCGCGATCAAAGTGCTCTGCTCAGTTATCGCGCGTGCCGACGCCTCCTCCGGTTGCCCCTTCCTGCTTAAAGCGTCCGCCACCACGTTTGCCTTCCCGGGGTGGTATTGGATTGTTAGATCGTAATCCTTCAATAATTCAAGCCACCGCCTCTGCCGCAAATTTAGCTCCTTTTGGGTCAACAGATACTTGAGACTTTGGTGGTCTGAGAAGACATTACAGTGGACACCAAAGAGGTAGTGTCTCCATAATTTTAGAACGAAGACCACTGCAGCCAGTTCCAAATCATGGATTGGGTAGTTCTTTTCGTAATCCTTCAGCTGCCTGGATGCATAGGCTATTACTTTCCCCTGTTGCATCAATACACCCCCAAGGCCGATCCTCGATGCGTCGCAGTACACTTCATAATCCTCTCCGGGCGTTGGTAGTACCAGTATAGGCGCCCTGGTTAGCCTCCTTTTAAGTTCTTCGAACCTCTCTTGGCACTTAGCCGTCCATAGAAACTTCTCCCCTTTCTTGGTCAACCGGTTCAGAGGGGCCGCAATCTTTGAGAAACCCTCGACGAAGCGTCTATAATATCCCGCCAGTCCCAAGAAGCTGCGGATCTCCGTCACTGTCGTCGGTGGCTGCCAGTCGATCACCGATTCCACCTTCTTGGGGTCCACGGCGATTCCCTCTGCCGAGATCACGTGCCCTAGGAAACCCACCTCTCGTAGCCAGAATTCACACTTCTTGAGCTTCGCGAACAGCCTCTGTTCCCTGAGGGTTTGGAGAATCGTTCGTAAATGGTCCTCGTGCTCCTCGTCGGTGGTTGAATAGATCAGGATGTCGTCGATGAAGACCACTACGAACCGGTGCAAGAAAGGTCTGAAGATCCGGTTCATCATATCCATGAAGACGGCGGGGGCGTTCGTAAGTCCGAACGGCATAACCGTGAACTCTGTTACGGCATTTTGGTGTTGGCATATTTCGTGAGTCAAGTCAGTGAGTTGAGTCGGAGTCTTAAAGGGATCAAATTGTCAATCAGCAATCAAAGACTTAGAGAAGATTCAACAAGAGCTCAAGTTGACACTCAGTGTCTTGAGTCTTGAAGATTGAAGTTGAAGAATTGTGGATCAGTTACATCAATCTCAAGAAGAAAGTATTCAAGAGGATCAGGTATGTTTACCTAAATAATTGTGGTGATCCGAATACTTTCTTATAGTGTAGAAACACTTGGATGAACTTTTAATTGCATAATAATCAAAAACTGGTGTTCGGACTTGTTCAGGATCCGGATCAGAGCCAACGATCCGGATCCCGAAGGTTGTTGCTTCATACAAGACTTCGATCCGGATCCATGCAATTTCCGATCCGGATCCCGAATGTTAAGTTTTCTAATTTGTATGAACGATCCGGATCGGGCCTTGCAATCCGGATCCCGAACCCTTGGTTTTCTGGAATCGTCAATCTCGTTACGACGATCCGGATCGCAATAAATCTGATCCGGATCGCCGTCCTGAAAATTTTCAGATAAGGTATGTTTTTGATTCTTATCTCTTTCCAAAGGTTTCTAAACTATAAATAGACACTTAGGGTTTCTCAAAAAACGGGGGAGCTACGGCCGATCAATTTATAAAACACTTGAGAGCAACCCTAGAGGCTAGGTTTTCATCGATCTTCTTTATAGACTCTTTTAGGTCAATTCGACGGTTCTTCCAAGAACAAATCTTTTGTCGAATTGATCTAATCTTTGCTTAGAGATTTCTTCTACGGTTCCTCAATGAGAATCTAAGCAAAGGATCACCATCGAAGTCAATATTCTTATCGACTGAGTTTGCATCGTGGATTCGACGTGGCATCGTGGATTCGGTGTGCTAAAGGCGTTTCGTGGATTCGAAACGTGTGCTCGTGGATTCGAGTGGCGTTCGTGGATTCGAACGTGTGCAGTGGGCGTGCAAAATCGGTGGAGCGTGAGGTCCAAGAAATTGAAGGAGGGGTTAAATCCGTGGAGACGGTAATCACCTTGTTATTCTTCTTTTCTTAGGGATTGTTATTGCGCGGATATCCAACCGGTCAGCGCAAGGTCCGAAGAAGCTGAAGGAGGGGTTGAGTCCGTGGAGTCGGTAATCACCTTGTTATTCTTCTATTCTTAGTGGATTGTTATTGCGTGTTGGTCCCGTGGTTTTTCTCCTGGATTGGAGTTTCCACGTATATCTCGGTGTGCTGTTTTTATTTTCCGCATTGGTTTTTATTTTGCACTGAGATTGAGTTTTTAAGTATTACACCTATTCACCCCCCCTCTAGTTGTTTGATAGTACCTATTTAGATCCTTGTGGATCCTATAAAAACCTACATTTGGTATCGGAGCGGGTTTTAGGTTTATCTATCATGATGGGTGAAAGTGGTAATATTTATAGACCTCCTCTTCTTGATGGGACCAATTATGCTTATTGGAAAGTGTGGATGAGAGCTTTTCTCATCGCAATTGATGAGCGGGTATGGCAAATCGTGGAACACGGTTGGGTGCATCCTGTTGAGGAAGTAGGAAATTCTACTACCCCAAAACCTCGCTCTAGATGGTCTAAAGAGGATTTTGAAAGATTTTCTTACAATGGGAAAGGTATGAACGCTTTATTTAATTCTCTTTCCTCGACTGAGTTCACACGAATTTCCGCGTGTGAAACCGCAAAGGAAATTTGGGATATTCTCAAAATTACACATGAGGGTACTAATCTTGTAAAAATTCAAAAGCTCCAGATGCTTACAAGTCAATTTGACTCTATTCATATGGAAGAGCATGAATTGTTTACAGATTATTACACTAGACTTCAAGATGTAATAAATACATGTGCTAATTTAGGAGAAAAGATCCCGGAGTCGAAAATTGTAAGAAAGATACTTCGGACTCTTCCGGAACGGTTTAGGGCAAAGGTTACCGCCATTGAAACCGTTAGTCATCCGGATGAGATGAGTATAGAGGAATTAGTAGGTGCTTTGCAAACTTATGAAATGACTTTTCCTACTAATCAAGTTTCTTCCAAGTCTTCTTCTAAGCTTACAGGTATTGCATTCAAATCAACAAAGGAAGAAGATAGCGAATCAAGTTCCGACGATGAAATCTCTTTTGCCGATTTTGAAGAACAATTGGCGCGGATCGTAAAGAAATTTCGTCGGAAGTTTTGGAAGAATTGAACCGATGGATCTTCATCCACGAAATCTTCTAAAGGATCATCGGGTTCTAAATCCTCTAAACTCAAAAGCTTTGCAAAACTTTCTAAAAAAAAAGAAAAAGATGATTTCGAAGGGGAAATCCAATGCTATCGATGCAAAGGCTACGGCCATTTTTCAATGGATTGTCCTTCTAAGAAATCATATAAAAAGAAGGCTTTGCAAGCGAAAACTTGGGACGATTCTACTTCTAATGAATCAACCTCAAGTAAAGAGGAAAAAGAAAAAATCGTTGCTTCTCATGCCTCTCATTTTCCCTCTTCTAATAATTGTTTATCATCTTTAGTCACTGACTCTACTCCTTTGATTTTGTATGAAACATCAACAACCGGCGGAGAGTCATCAAGTGAGGGGGAGTCGGACGAGGAAGAACTCGTTGAGGCATATCAACAACTTCTTGCGGAATCTAAGAAGATGGCCAAACATATCAAGAAGTTGAGGAAGCAACGACTTGAGAATCAAGACGAGAATCATGCTTTAAAGATCAAACTTCATGATCTCGAGGAGGAACGAGAGCTTTTATTGAATAATAATAAAATCCTCCAAGAAAAGATAAATCAATCGGAAACGGTCGTTAATTCCCATATTAACAAGATTGATTTTCTTGAAAAGCAGTTTGAGGAAATTCATGTCACCAACCAAGCATTGACCAAGCAAGTTCATCAACTTAAATCCGACATACAAAGGATTTCAACCGGTTCCAAGAAACTTGAATGTATGTCCGGATTAGGTCAAACAAGCAAGGTTGGTTTGGGATTCAAAAAGAACCAAACTGTGAATGCTTCAAGTTCCACAATGAAATTGAAAGGAAGAACTTGTTACTTATGTGGACTTGAAGGACATTTGGTGAAGGATTGCCCGAAAAATAGAAAGAAAAATTCTTCGGCAACTTCATCTACGGAGCGAACTCAACGGAATCAAAAGACACATCAAGTCAAAGGAGTTCACTCAACCCACCAAAGGTCCGAGCCACATCATCAATCATACAAGTGGATCACTGCGAGGCAAAGACCTAAGGTGGATCAACAGTCAAAGCTATCATCTCCCAACCACAATGAATCAAGACAACCCAAAATCCAGCGATTTTGGATTCGGAAAGGTGATATCTTTCCTTGTCTTAAGTTCTAAATAGCTTTTGACTGTATGTAATGCTTTGATTGGTTTTCCCTTCATATCCGTCTTAATCTTTGCATTACATGTTTTTCAATGCTCTTCGTTTTTATACTTTGTTTTTTGAACAAAAGGTTTTTAATGAACAAGTGCATTGAATGAAAAGGGTTTTCACTTTCAATCACTCCAATTTAATTTTATTTGGATTATCAACTTTACTCCATAATCATAATCTTGAAGATACTTCATTATAGGAGTTTTTGATTTTATAAGCATCAAATTTTAGAAATCATGTGTGATCTTTAGATGCTTAATCTATCTCGGTTGTGTGAATTCATTGTGATAAACGTGATACAACCGATAGACTAAAATTTGGGATTTAATTCTTTCACGTAAGAGATTGCATTCTTACAAGGGTATTGAAATGATTTGCAAAAGATGTGGAAAGAGTTACATCCGAAAGGAGTGTGAAAACTACCACCACATGTTGGAAAGAGCTGCCACCCCGGTCGTCCGGTCTGTGTGTGAAGCTACCACATGTTTTGATGCTTCAAAAATATTTCTTGAATTTTTTAGTTGAAGCATTTGGAGATTTATATGCAAAGCTCTTATATTTTGAACAATCTCCTGGTTGGTATAAGGTGGGATAGTTGAAAGATGCTCAAAGAGCCACCCTTAGGTATTTTAGTGCTTATCTCAAATTTGAAAGGGTAAGAAATCAAATTGATGTCATTTGGAAATCTCTGTAAGTCATCTTTGTAAATCCGTTACATCTTGATAGACTTTGGATCTCAAGATTATTTTTGATGACTTGTGTTTGATGAATATAACATGAAAAACGGTTTATAATGTTTTACCTTTATTTTTCATGATTTTGGAGTAAATCTTTTTAATTTTGTGAAATTAATTGGATTGAATGACATCTGTGTGAATTCACTGTTTAAAGCACTTAAATTGATTTCTTGATGGAATACAAATCGGTATTTGAAAAGATTCTAAAATCTGGATTTGTTTCAAGAAATTATTTGATTTTTACTTTCTGGTACAGGTACGGAATCTGCATTTTTGTTATATACCAGAACTGAGCTTTTATCTCTCTTTCTCTTTGAACTGATGTTGTTAGTGATTTCCTTTTGTCTAGTATGTTCACTGTTTGACAATTTGTGACAAAAAGGGGGAGAAGAGAAATGACGGAGATGAGATCATCAAGAGAGGACAAACGAAACGGAAATGGAAAAATGGGGGAGAACGGAAAATGATGATCGTACCACAAAGGGGGAGAACATAGATGCTCAAGAACATGGAGAACATGTTAGAGATGCTCAAGATAGGGGGAGACAAAGAAAAAAATTGAAAGAGCAGAAAAACAAAAGAACCAAAAGGAAGACGGATCAAATATAGGATTTTAATTTCTAACAACTAACGTTTGATTTTGTTTGGAGTTTTGTTTTGCAGGAATTACATCACTTTAATACTCCAAGTCCTAAGTCATAGAGTATGTTCTAGGACTGTTTGGTTCAAATGTAATTTTGTATTTATTGGATCTTTCACGCAAAGAAAATCAATGTTTTGGTGATGACATTGAATTTCGATTTTTTGGTTTAATATAAGTGACTTGAGCGTTTTTATGTTTTTTTTTTTGGGTTTTGTCACGAAATTGCCAAAGGGGGAGATTGTTACGGCATTTTGGTGTTGGCATATTTCGTGAGTCAAGTCAGTGAGTTGAGTCGGAGTCTTAAAGGGATCAAATTGTCAATCAGCAATCAAAGACTTAGAGAAGATTCAACAAGAGCTCAAGTTGACACTCAGTGTTTTGAGTCTTGAAGATTGAAGTTGAAGAATTGTGGATCAGTTACATCAATCTCAAGAAGAAAGTATTCAAGAGGATCAGGTATGTTTAACTAAATAATTGTGGTGATCCGAATACTTTCTTATAGTGTAGAAACACTTGGATGAACTTTTAATTGCATAATAATCAAAAACTGGTGTTCGGACTTGTTCAGGATCCGGATCAGAGCCAACGATCCGGATCCCGAAGGTTGTTGCTTCATACAAGACTTCGATCCGGATCCATGCAATTTCCGATCCGGATCCCGAATGTTAAGTTTTCTGATTTGTATGAACGATCCGGATCGGGCCTTGCAATCCGGATCCCGAACCCTTGGTTTTCTGGAATCGTCAATCTCATTACGACGATCCGGATCGCAATAAATCTGATCCGGATCGCCGTCCTGAAAATTTCCAGATAAGGTATGTTTTTGATTCTTATCTCTTTTCAAAGGTTTCTAAACTATAAATAGACACTTAGGGTTTCTCAAAAAACGGGGGAGCTACGGCCGATCAATTTATAAAACACTTGAGAGCAACCCTAGAGGCTAGGTTTTCATCGATCTTCTTTATAGCCTCTTTTAGGTCAATTCGACGGTTCTTCCAAGAACAAATCTTTTGTCGAATTGATCTAATCTTTGCTTAGAGATTTCTTCTACAGTTCCTCAATGAGAATCTAAACAAAGGATCACCATCGAAGTCAATATTCTTATCGACTGAGTTTGCGTCGTGGATTCGACGTGGCATCGTGGATTCGGTGTGCTAAAGGCGTTTCGTGGATTCGAAACGTGTGCTCGTGGATTCGAGTGGCGTTCGTGGATTCGAACGTGTGCAGTGGGCGTGCAAAATCGGTGGAGCGTGAGGTCCAAGAAATTGAAGGAGGGGTTAAATCCGTGGAGACGGTAATCACCTTGTTATTCTTCTTTTCTTAGGGATTGTTATTGCGCGGATATCCAACCGGTCAGCGCAAGGTCCGAAGAAGCTGAAGGAGGGGTTGAGTCCGTGGAGTCGGTAATCACCTTGTTATTCTTCTATTCTTAGTGGATTGTTATTACGTGTTGGTCCCGTGGTTTTTCTCCTGGATTGGAGTTTCCACGTATATCTCGGTGTGCTGTTTTTATTTTCCGCATTGGTTTTTATTTTGCACTGAGATTGAGTTTTTAAGTATTACACCTATTCACCCCCCCTCTAGTTGTTTGATAGTACCTATTTAGATCCTTGTGGATCCTATAAAAACCTACAAACTCGTAGTGGCCGTACCGGGTCCGGAAGGCGGTCCTTGGAATATCTTCGTTCCGAACCCGGAGCTGATGGTAGCCCGATTGCAGATCGATCTTTGAGAACACCGTTGCTCCTCGCAGCTGGTCAAAGAGGTCGTCTATTCTGGGCAGGGGGTACTTGTTCTTCACAGTAACCTTGTTTATCCCCCTGTAGTCGATGCAGAGACGCAGGCTTCCGTCTTTCTTCCGTACAAAGAGTACCGGTGCACCCCAGGGTGACACACTCGGTCTGATAAATCCTTTGTCCAAGAGGTCCTCCAGTTGCGCCTTAAGCTCTTTTAACTCCGCGAAGGCCATTCGGTAGGGCGCCTTCGTGATCGGTTGAGTACCCGGTAAGAGTTCGATAGGAAATACCACCTCTCGATCAGGGGGTATCCCGGGCAGTTCCGTCGGGAAGACATCGGGAAAATCCCTCAGTTGTTGTTGCAGGCGCTGGTTCTCCGCGGCCGCCGACGTCGTCGCGTCTGCCCCTGCATCCTCGGCCGATGATCTAGTACGGGCCATGTCTGTACACAAAAACATAAGTCAGCTCTAGACTCCGCTAACAAGCAACGAACCCCTCATCGAGAGAAAAGGACCCAGACTCGTTTCCCCCCCCTCGATCACTCGCGTCCTACTCTACTATAACCTATCCATTCCATTCCTTTGTAGTTAAGTGAGGTATTCCTGTAGACGTCGGCACCAATTGTTGTGATTGAAAGCTAAGTCTCTGATACCATCTTAATCTGTCACGCCCCGGGGGATTAACTTAGCGGAAACGGATTACAAAAGGTATGTATTTATTTTTTTTTGAAAACCTTCTTCCCCGGCGCGTGCCCAGATCCGCCGCATATACAGGATCACTCTACAAACGGACAGAGTCTCCTCTGTATATGCACGGCGTCGCGGTTTGTACAATGTTCAATAACGAGTAAACATTCAATCACAACAATCCAAACGTATAACCATTCACAATGTGCAGAATAAACTCACGGCCGATTAGTTTGAAAGGATAAAACCCACAATTGTTGAAACGGCGCTCACCCGGCACCCATATTTTGAAAACCCTTTTTCGAAAGCAACATAAACTCAGGGGTTTGAAAAACAGTGCCCACACGACACTTAGGTTTTGAAATCCATTTTCGCAAACCATAAATCCACAAGGTTTTGAAAATGGTGCCCACACGGCACCCGAGTTTTGAAATAGTAGTTTTCGCAATCTGTTCTTTTATTTGCTATTTTATTTTCCAAAGCGGCCCACAGAGATGTAAAGAAAACTAAACAATTCAATTGTCACCGTACCGACATCCACACCGACCCCACGAGGGTATCGAGAACCATCCACAGTCTACAAATAATAAATGGAATGCGACAGTAAGAGGTAAAGTACTGTTCCGGTCTCCTGGGACCCAAAATCTCTAGCCGCGGCCTCACCGTCGCCTAACTCTCCCCCCTGTAGGACCCTGTCGCAAAGTGGGAAGTCAGCGACTAAACAAAAGTGATAAAAGTAAAGCAGGTAAAGAAAACGTCCAACCGTAGTCTATCCGGAGCAACCACCCTCGCAAGGGAAAAGTAAAATCAAACACCTGTAAACCTACAGTACCCGATCCCGTCGGACAACTAAACCGACGGATCGCACCGCGCCCAAGTCGGACAACTAAACCGAATGGGTCGCACCGCTCCCACGTCGGACAACTAAACCGACGGGTCGCACCGCTCACACCTTGGCGCATCCAAGCCCCACAACTAAAGAGGCCCCACGCCGTCCTGTGGGTATACACGGGTCATGGACCACTTTTCCGGAAAAGCGCATCCTTCGCGGTGGCCAAACCGCGGGTGCGCGTGTTGCAGCCGAGCATAGTAACCGTGAACAATATATATATGTGCATGTAAGCGAACTATGTGAGACAATATATACATATCCATGTATGAGAACCGTATGAAATAATATGTACATATCCGTGCATGAGAAACATATGAAACAATATATATTCACAACATACACCTATCCATGCATGAGAACTATATGAAACAATATATATTTACAGCATACACCTATCCATGCATGAGAACCATATGAAACAATATGTACATCTAATCATAAGAACCGTAAAGCCATAAACGAATAATTGATGCCTCCCTACCATGTTTAACCCAAGTACACATAAGGTTGACCCCGTCCAACATGATAGAACTAAATGCTAAGACTTAAGAATAAAAACCCACCTCTACGAGCGATGATCAAAGCGCTACACCTCCGTGTCCTGGTGCGCTCCCCGAAACTACAAAGTCCACCGGAAAGAAGTCAGCGCTCACCCAACATAACACAAGGAAGCAAATACAGATTGTCCGGATCCCGTCGTGGAACGGGACTCTCGAGTCCGACGGCGGCGGCGGCGGCCGAGTCGGAACCCGCAGCGGCGGTGACCGTGCTGCCGTGTTGGCCGCACGCGTATCAGGGCCCCGTGCGGTGTGAGGCCCTCACGGCTCCCTGACAGCGGCGGCCCTGGTCGGTGCCTGGCCCCGCGCGGCGCCCAAGTCCCGCGCGGGCGCCCAGCCCGCACGCACGGGCGGCCCCGCGCGGCGCCCAGGTCCCGCGCGGGTGCCCAGCCCGCACGCACGGGCGGCCCCGCGCGGCGCCCAAGTCCCGCGCGGGCGCCCAGCTCGCACGCACGGGCGGCCCCCGCGCGGCGCCCAGGTCCCGCGCGGGCACCCAGCCCGCACGCACGGGCGGCCCCCGCGCGGCGCCCAGGCCCGCGCGGGTGCCCGACCCGCACGCACGGGCGGCCCCGCGTGGCGCCCAGGCTCCGCGCGGGTGCCCAACCCGCACGCACGGGTGACCCCGCGCGGCGCCCAGGCCCGCGCGGGTGCCCGACCCGCACGCCCGGGTGCCCTAGCCCTGCGCGCATCGGCGCCTCGCGACGGCGGTGGTGCGGCCGACCGGGGTGCACCGCCTCCCCCCCTCCCGTGTGATGATCCGAAAGAAACCCTAGGTATAATTTAAAAAAACTCACCGAAACTACGCGCCTCCGATTCGCCGATGAAGAGGGAGGAAGAGAAGAGGACCGTGCCACGCTCGCTCGCCGGGTTCCGTGGGAAGAGCGATGGTCCCTTCCTTCTCCTCGTCGCGCTCCTCGGTTCTTCACGCCGCCTTGCAAGAAAGCCGAGTCTCGGGAGGAAGGGTTTCTATTTTTTTCTCTCTTGCTCGCACTCGAAAGGGAAGGAGCATACGGAAAAGAAAAAGTGGGAAAACCTAAGTCACCCAACACAAAATTAAAACAGTCGGTCCAAAGCAGAGCGGGGGAAAGACAAGAAAACCTAAATCCCCAAATTAAAAGAAATTGAACCCGGTCTGGTTTACCTCGAAGAACGTGCTAAACGCCCGAACCGCCAACAAACTTCAGAAAATTAAACCGGGAGGTTCCGGGGTCGGAAATCAGATCCGATCGCGCCGCTGATCTCCGTTTCGCGAGCTTTATTGCCTAAAAATACCCGCGGGCCCCGACAGTCTACCAAGAAACAAGGGATTAAAAACCGCCATTCAGCCCCCCGTAAGCGGAACGCGGTGCAAAGAAAAATTAAATTAAAAGGATTCGGGCTCCCTGAAACCCGCAGATATTACATGCGTGAAGCAGAAATTGGAGGATGACTTGAAGAACTTGCAGCAGGGCAGTTGGACAGTGTAGGAGTACTTTCAAGAGTTCACACGGTTGTTTAATTGCGTGCCCTTCGTCGCCCGCGACGGGCCACACCAGGTCCATCTTTTTGAGAGTGGCCTTCATGCTGAGATTTATACCCTAGTACATGCTCAGAGGCTTTAGACCCTCGATGAGGCCATTGAGCACGCCCTATGGGTGGAGCGGGGCGACGTTGTGGTTCCTAGGAAAGGGGGGTTGGCCGCGCAGAGTTCTGAGAGGAAGCGGCCAACACCTGAGGATGGGGGACAAACCAGTTCTTGGAGACCACCATGACCGCTAGCGGCCTCAGTTTCACGGTCGTGGTCATTCTGACCGGCGAGGGCTTGGTGGACCCTATAGATAGCAGCAGCAGCAGCAGTGATCGCACTCTCAGCAGCAGCAGAGATCACTGTCACGGCCGCAGAGATCACAGGAGCAGCAGCGGAGACAGCTATTAGTTTTGCCACAATATATATATTTTCTTGTAGTGTAGATCCCTACCCGAGCTTGTGAGCGATAGACGAGCCCCCTTTTTGGTGTTGCTGGATTTAGTGCTGTACAGACTAGTTGGATTATACTTGTATTTACTTTTGTGATAGACCTTGTACTTGTGAACTTTTAGTTGCACAGTGTTGTGCCCGGAATATTCCGCCATAGAAGGAAGTGACATGTGGCACCAACCATCAGTTGAAAGACATCAAATGATAGAGGTTTTAGTCAACAAAGAAGGACTCACGGCTCAATTGGGACTAGTCCCGGGAATAGAGACGTACCACATGCGGTATATCATCGATTAGAGCCATCAGCCGATGGGAGAAGCAGTCGACAATGGGTTTGAAGGAAGATATCCAATTTCCCCACTCACACATCAAAGTATGCGGAGTCGGAATCAGCCTTCGACTGGTCGAGCCAAAGAGGAAAAGACCCGTGTTCCGTGCGCGACATTACCATATGAGGCACACGCCATCGGCTGAAGGCTGCATCAGCCGACGGAAGGACGGGTCAGGCGAAGAGGGGCCCACTCCCCAAACCGGACCAATCTCAGTCACAGCGCGACAAAGGCCACCGGCCAAAGGCGTCAGTCGATCATCGTTTCGTCCAGAATCGTTCCTCGACCGAAGAAGGTTATTAGACTGTCTCAAGCAAACGGCAAAAAAGGCAAAGTCAGGTCAATCCTAAGCTGTTCGAGACCGCAGAGGGAAAGATCTTGAAGAGAAGGAAGGCGGAATTAAGGCGCAAATCTCGCAACAGACCTGGAATGGCAAGCGGCGTCCAGCATTAGAAAGCACCGAGAATTACGCTCCGGCGCAACAATTAGGGGATGGACCTAGACGGGAAGCTGCTACCATCCCATTTGAGGCTAATTGACTCAAAAGGAAGTAGTTGAGAAATTTTTGATAACTTCCCCCAAATCTTGCCGATTATTCAAATCGGTGTCTAATAAGCTGGTTCGGGATGTGTATAAATACCTGAACCATCGAAGGAAAATGAGTCCGACAACCTCGTAAGCCCAGTACCACCCGAGCTTTTCTTCATATCTAGGAGTAGGGTAACTTAACTTTTTTTTTCTCTTTTTTACTGCTTTCCTAGAATTAGACTTAATTGTGATCCTTCTATCCTTTTTCCCCCACTTGTATCCTCTTATTTTAATCAATATAAAGTGTAAACCGGCATCAGCCGTGTCTTTATTTTGTATCCCTTTAGAGTGTAAACCGGCCTATCAGTCGTATCTTTATTGGTGTTTCTTGTGCTTTAAAGTTACAATCGGCTCCTTAACCATATCATTTTTATCTCCTTCGGGTCGGCTATTCTAAGTCGAACCCGGCGATCCCTCTATACCTCCATAAACCCAATTTGGTTGTCCTCAATCGATCGGCCGTGAGAAGTTACCAGAGAAGAATCCGGCCGAGAAAATCCCTCCTTGGCCCGATCACTTGATTGTTGGCACGCGTTGCACTTCGACACCTTTGGAGGGTCATCCAGGGGCCGATCGCGCGCAAGCCATTTTTTGGCCCCAACAACTTTCTTAGCACGCCCGGTCGGACTCTTAGGTATTTTTACCTAATCCTACCGCAAGCATGTCACACCTCCCAGAGCTGTATGGGGAATTGGCACTACCGGAGCCGTCCCTGTCAGAGTTGTATGGGCAACTAGCCCAGATGATGAGGTCTTTGAAGAGAAGAATCCGAGCCTGGAACGCTGACACCCCAGCGACGGATGAAAGTCTCACGCGGTTCGGGCAATTCCTAGCCCAAAACGAGCCATATCATGGAGAATCACAGGAATCTCCATCAGCCTCGCCACCCTCGGTACCAACACAGTCAGTTTCGATGGCAGAGATTCGATGAGTGGCGCCCCTCATGACAACGCCATCGCTGGAGGCAGTACATTCGCCTGAGTTCCCATGCCATGCGGGAACAAGGCCGATGGGGCAGGAAATCGGCCGTCAGCAAGAAAACTACCGGGGAGTTTTTCTGCCTCACCCTCTGCCATCCATCCAACATCAGGCCGGAGGCAGCATCGGCGGACAAATCCCCCCACAGGGGCCATTTTGGAGTGAGACTGGTTTTTTCGGGCCACCACGTCTACCAGCGCCACTCGTGGTCCCAGTGTCCCAAGGCAGACACGCTGGAAGGACTGGGGGCAGCAAGAATAATGGACAAGTCTCGGGTCAGAGATTTGCCCAGGATCAGGGTGGCCAGCCCGAGCCGCCATCTACAAGTTCGGTACCGTCGGCAGCAATGTTGGCACAATAGGTCACACCGCCCCAGATGATACAACCATTGGGGGCAGTTCAGCCGCATGAGGCTCCTGCCCTAGAAGGACATAAGTCCATGATTATGGATATCGGCCACCAGCAAGAATCTACTCAGGCCTTTCGGCTAGCTCGATAGTCCCAAAATAGGGACATAAATCAGGCAGCCCGAGTTATGCCTCTGCAGGTAGAGACAAATTCGAGGCAGCCAGTGATTTTGATGCTGTAGTGTCTCGACTTTTTAGGGTAGATCTTCTGCGCTTGCGAGTTTTCTTTCTGTGTTAGAACTCCGAAAACGGAGAATGACAAAGCGATCGGATCTGAAATCCGACTTACGGATCTCCCGGAATAAGGGTTTCAGTGTTAGCGGGTCCAAAAGGTAAGTTCTGACACCCTAGGAACCCGCTATGTGTTGTTGGTGCATCAGGATCCGTGCTAACGGTTACGGGACGGTTCGGAGGATCGGCACGCTTATCGAGGAATCGGCTAAAAATATCTTTAAAATATCGGATATTGGGATTTTCATACGTACAAAGATAAATAAATAAATAAAATATTAATAAAAAGATTTTAATATTCCAATTTCTGTATAACCTAAATTTTGAGAAAAGATTGTCCCTCTTCCTTTTTCCTCGTTACGCGTGCCGAAGACCGAGACCGGAAGCGTCGCCAATACCGAGGAGCGGATCCAGAAACACCACCGTCCGCGGAGATCGGGATCGCATTGTCTTCTCCGTCATAGCTAGGTTAGCGGCTTTTATCTCTATCAGTTTTCGGTAATTTAGTTTTGCGTTAGGGTTCGTTGTTTTTGTTCGGTTTGATCGTCGGTTCGTATGTTGGTTTCATTCGGTGTTTTTGTTCGGTTTGATCGTCGATTCGTATGTTGGTTTTCGTTCGGTGTCTTTGTTCGGTTTGATCATCGGTTCGTATGTTGGTTTTCGTTCGGTGTTTTTGTTCGGTTTGATCATCGGCTCGTATGTTGGTTTTCGTTCGGTGATTTCATTCGGTTTGATCGTTGGTTCGTTTAATGGCTTTGGTTTGTTGGTTTTGTTCGGTTCGATGGTTGATTTTTGTTCGTAGGTTTTGTTGTTGGTGACGAGTTTTGAGGTTTTCGGCTGGGATGCTAAGGATCGTCGACGGCGGCTCCGTTGCCGCCCGATGCCCTAGCCGAGCCGCCGCCGCCGCCGCCGCTCGATGCCCTAGCCGAGCCGCCGCCGCCGTCGCCACTCGATGCCCTAGCCGAGCCGCCGCCGCCGCTGTCGCTCGATGCCCTAGCCGAGCCGCCGCCGCCGCTGCTCGATGCCCTAGCCGAGCCGCCGCTGTCGCTCGATGCCCTAGTCGAGCTGCCGCCGCGACCACCACCGCGCGCTGCCACAGCAGGCCACGCGCCGCCGAGGCGCTGTCGCCGCGCGCAGCCAAGCGGGCTGCCGCCCGCGCGCTGCTTGCGCGTGCCCGCGCGGGGCCGCTGCACCGCCGCTAAGTCCACATGGGTTGAGCCGCTGCCGTCGACGGATTCGCTCGACGGTTTTGGCTTGACAGTTTTTGTTTGACCTTTTACTTGGCGTTTTCATCGACGGTTTCGCTCGACGGTTTTGGCTTGACAGTTTTTGTTTGACCTTTCACTTGGCGTTTTCATCGACGGTTTTGCTCGACGGTTTTGGCTGGACGGTGCAGTCCTCTGCACCCAGTTGTTTTCGCTTTTCATCAGATGAGCCTCCGCTCGGTTGTTTTTCGTCGCGGACTTCGTCAAGGCAACGATTGGAACCCGTTTTCCGTCAATTGCCTCGTCGACGGTCGGACCGCGTCGGAAGTACGGTTTTTGCAACCGGAGGGATTTTTGGACACAGAGTCTTTCATCGGTTTCTGCTTTGGGGATAGAAGGGGTTTTGGTACAATAGTCGGGACCACTAAATTTGCTAGTTGGGGGGTAAAATGTTGATTGGTGTTTTGGATATTTTTTACTAGGCCCGCGGGGGGGGGGTGTTGTTTGCTTTGGAGGGTCGCGGGCGCGATCGTTTATCTTCGTTTCAGGTGGGTACCTTCTTCTTGCATTTTGGTTATGGTCTCATATGTAATACGTAAGAGTAGAGTAGATGTGCTAATAAATCTTGAATAACCCCTTTTTTTTTGTATGAGTATCCCTATTATCACACATTGACTTCGGTCACTATGCTCATGGTTGCTTACACGCACACCAGTGGTTTGGCCACCGCACTGGTGTATTTTTTCGGAAAAGTGGTACGTTGATCCGTGTACCCCACAAGGTGACATAGTGGGGACCCCTCGCGGTTACTTAAGGTGCTGCACAAGTGCCGTGGAGGGGTTGGTGGCAACAAGGTGAGAGCAAGGTGTTTTCGTTTGCATGCACTGTTTCGATTTACAGGGGGTTACTGTTGATCCATGCGGGAGAGCGTGGATGCTCTTGTCTCCGGTTTGCTTTACTTTCAGTATTTATAGCATGTTGCACATCTTACTTTTATCTCTTACTCTTTGTGTCGCTGATTTCCCACACGGTGACAGGTTCAGGCAGAGGTGGGATCCGGGACGACAGTGAGGCTGCGACCAGAGGAAGTTAGCCTCGTTTGGGGCTGGTGACCTCTCCGTTATTTCAATTTTGATTATTTCGGTTAGTTAGCTTTGTGTGTGTGGTATTTATTTGTGGACGGTGTGGATGTTGGAGATTTCGTGATGAACGGTTTTTTCTTTACGTTATTTTGGGTACGGCCAATTTCAAATAAAAGAAAAGAATTGCGAAAATGGTTTTGAAAAGAATAGGTGTCGTGTGGGCACTGTTTTACAAATCCGTGGATTTATCCTTTCAAAATGTAGGTGGCCGTCTTGACGCATGATTATAAATTTTTCCCTCTACTTAACTTCTTGACTGGTGTGGTTAAAGTGACGTTGTATTATCCTACGCCGTGCATGCGCAAGGGTCGCTCTGTTTGTTTCGCCGAGGACTCTCGCATATGTGGCGGATCTGTGCACGTGTCTGGCGGGTGTTGTAGAATACCGGAATTTCGGACGGCGCACCGACCTCGCAAGATGGCGTGGAGCGGAGGAAATTGTCACGAGCATGTTCCATATGTGTTTACAGATGAGTTCGGGTTGATTTGGATCTACGCGGAAGCCCCAGCTCGATTCGGAGTTTTTCGAGCTTTGTGCGCCGATTGAGGACTGGATTTGGGAAGCACCGACTCCACCGTGGTGTGCAGAAAAATTGGGAACACTTGGAACAGGTGTATTTTATGTTTACAGCGGAGTTCGGGAGGTTCCGGACTGACGCGGAGGACCCGAGGGCAAAAAGTGAGTTGGAATTGGCAGTTTTGGAGCCGGTTTTTGGATTAAGCACACCGACTCCACGGTTGAGCTTTTTGAGGAGAAAAAGTTATGGACATGTATATTTTCATATTACAGCGGAGACCGAGAGGTTTCGGGTCGGTGCGGAGACCCCGAAGGTAAAAAATGACTTGAAATTAGCCTAATTTTGAATTAATTAATTAATTTAATTAATTTAGCTAATTGTGGTTGTAGCCTGTAATGAATGGAGAAAAAGGAAAAAAAAAGAAAGAATGCATGAGATATTTATAGGTGCATTTAATGTAGCCAACCACCACCTTTAATGCATTCCTTAATTAATTTTTCCTCCACGTCATCATCTTCTTCTTATGTTGAAACAGAAGATTGAAGATGTGAACAGAGGAAAAGAAAGCAAGGGTGAAAGAGAGAGAAGAAGAAGAAGAAGAGGAAAATAATGGTGGAAAAGGGATGAGATGGTTGAGGTGGTGAGGATCAACTACTTGGAGCCTCGAGGGGCCGAGCGGAGAGCGCGGCGTGCGCGTTGGTTTTTCTACAGGTGTGTACAGTTTTTGGGCTTGGGGCTTTTGTTGGTTTTCTTGGTGTTGCTGTTGTTTTTTTAGAGAGAGAGGGAGTGGGCTGGAGTTGCTCTGGACTGTTTGTCCATGGAGGCGTGTTGCTGGGGAGGCCGCGGCAGGGGGAGCCGCGCGCGCGCGCAAAGGTGCGCGCGCGGCTGGCGCGCTCTGCTGCGCGGGTGTGCGCAGCAGGGCGCCGCGCGGGCGCGCTGGGCGCCGCGCGGGCGCACTGCTAGCGCGCTAGGCGCGCTCGTTGTGGGTTGGGCCGCCGCGCGGCGGGCCCTTGCACCGCGCGCGGCCCAGGGAGCCGTGCGGCAGGCTGCGGCAGCCTCCTGCGCCGCGCGGCACGCGCTAGGGCGTGCGCGCGTCGGACCCTGGCACCGCGCGGGCGCGCTCGCTGCTGCGGCAGCGTGCGCGCTCGCTGCTGCGGCAGCGTGCGCGCGACAGCTCAGCGGAGCAGCGCGGCCGCGGCAGCGGCGCGCGGCTGCTGCGAGCGTTCGGCTTGCGTGTTGGGGCTGGTTTTGCCGTGTGAGGTTGTTCCTTCTTCGTTTTGTGTTCAGCCGATTCTCATTGGATTTATCTGCGACCTCTCCTGGATTTTTGACGCAGCTGTTACAGGACGCGCGCGTTGAGCTTGGTGCCGAGCAGAGTGTTGGAGTTGACGGCGAACGGCGCGCGTAAATTCTTCAGGCTGTGAGGATTTTGGAGCTTAGGATGCCCTGTCCACAGTACCTTGGGTGTGTTGTGGGATTTTTGTGTGTGGTGTGCAGGCTGTGTGGTTGTGGCAGCTAGAATGTTGCTGGAATTAGCTGTTTGGGTATAAAAGAACACTAATCTTAATTGTGTGGAGTTATAGAGCTTATATTTTATTGAGCTGAAGCTTAGTGTGTACTGTGGATTTTGTATGTGTTGATGGAAGCTTGTAATGGATCATATGGGTAATTGCTTGCTGCTTGTTGATGGTGGACTTGATGTGTGCAAGGGAGATGCAACCTAAGTGTGTGGTTGGATGTGTGTATTTGTGGTTAAGTGATCTATTATTTATTAGTATGCTTTGGAGCTTATAAAGGGAAGATTGTGGATCTAATGTGAAATGGTGTTTAAGTGAGCATGCTGTTGAACCTATGAGATGTATGAGTGTTGTATATTGGAGCTATAGGTGGTTTTATGATGTTATTGTGAACTGTTGATGTTGTGGTTGGACTTGGAGCTCCTGTGGGTTTTAGTGTGTGTTTCGGGTGGTTGTGACTGTTGGAGAGCGACCCGGAGTGTGTACAGATTTTTGTGGAATACTCAAGAATTCTATTTGAACTTCCGAGGGGATTTTTCCAAGTACGCGGTAGTATGCGTGCGCGGCGCGTTTTCGAAGTTTCATCAGTTCGAGGTTTCAGCTCTACACCAACTTCAGCGTTGCCTACGGAATGCGTTCCAGGTGGGTTGGAATTTCTCCAAAATGTATGGAATGCCCTTTAATGCTCCTGAATGCAATTTGATCATATTTATTGTGCTATTTTCACTGTTTTACATCTGATAGTTGCTTGGAATTTTTTAGAAAATTATGTAGAACCCCAGATTATTTTTAGTAGACTCCTGACACCATATAACACTAGGTTTTATGTTTTGTTTGCATCCTATTTGCACCTGAACCGTTTTTAAAAATCGAGAAAACCGTTTTTAAGGAAAAATTAATGTTTTCGAAAGTGGTTTTTAACTTATGGATTCGCCAGAGGTATGGCATAGGTTCAGGGTGCTTCTGCCCTCGTGCCTGGGGGCCGAGGGGTCTCTTTTTGAGCTTTTGAGATGAGTATAGTGTCATTTGAGTTTTGAGCTTTGGAGGAGATTATTCTAGATCATGGGATGTGTTCTGATTTATTGGTGGAGGTGGTTCTCCCACCTAGCTTTGAGGATTTCGGGGTTCTGGCAGATCGAGTCGTGGAGGTTTTCCGACTTAGCCATGGGTTATGCATTATCAGATTGAGTCGTCGAGGTTTCTCCGACATAGTTTTGAGATCGTGTGGGCATTTCCTGATCGAGTCGAGGGGGTCTTTCACCGACCGAGTTGTGCTTTTGAGCTCGTGATACCGATCTGTTCGATCGAGGATTATAGCCTGTTGAGCCTGGCATTTTATGCCAGTTATGAGATACTTGAGATACTTGAGTTCGCGGGGTCGCTCCCCGCGAGCTACGCTCCGGATGCGATGATGATACCGAGCCTGACGAGGCTGCGATGTGATTACTGAGATAGTCCTTGAGGGACACCCTACGTAAGACCAAGTCCTGTTTGGGCGTAGTGGCAGTAGATGAGCGCAGGCTTGACTGGTCCAAAAAGTGGGACAGTCATTGCGATTGGGTGATTTGTGTGAGTGAGTTTCATTGCATGTTCATAGATGAGTTTTCCTTTGAGCATAGTACTTGAGGCATATTATTAGCAGTGAGAGTGTATGCATAGCAGGGTCTGAGTAGAGTTCCTTGGGTATGATGATACATGTTAGCTGTAGTTTCTTTCCATCTTATCCCTTTTATCTATCTATCTGCATACCTATCTGTTTTGCCTCCAGTAGACTTAGTGGGCATACCGTAGATATTGGGACGGTACCGACTGAGATCTGCCTTCTGCAGTAGATTTCACACCCGCTGCGGTGACAGGTTGAGGCAGCTGTTCCGGCTTGGTTCGTGCGGAGACAACAGATCGAGGTGAGGACGTGTCCGAGTAGTTCCTTACCAGCTTTTTAGTCAGAGGTAGATGTACCCCGCTAGTTTTATGATTCCATTTTTGTACTGAGAGGGTTGTATTTTATTATTTCATTTGAGGGACCTGTACTGAGGATTTATGTATTAGTGGAGCTTTTTATTCCAGATTTTCAGTATTTATTCTTTGGCTTTTGATTTTTTTTTTGAGTCTCAGCTCTGATACATGTTGTAGTTTTAGATCTTCTTGCAGGGTAGACGCTTCGTTTGTGCGGCAGTTTCCGTACAGATGGCAGATCTGTTGGCGAGCTCGGGTCGCAGTTTCGACCCTGGGGCGTGACAGGTGTTCCTTGAAAAAAAAAAAAAAAAAAAAAAAACTTACACGTTTTTCGCTTAT
Organism: Tillandsia leiboldiana; assembly: GCA_029204045.2. Classification (NCBI taxonomy): domain Eukaryota; kingdom Viridiplantae; phylum Streptophyta; class Magnoliopsida; order Poales; family Bromeliaceae; genus Tillandsia; species Tillandsia leiboldiana. Next base: position 40,813,399 of record CM055070.1, read on the forward strand.
TTAAACCCCCGGTGTAGTGTCCTAGGTTTTTCGGTGGTTTTGCCCCTGTTTCGGGGTGTAGAACACCTATTATTGGTGTGTGGGGCCCCAACATGTCAAAGTGATATGTTGTTTGGAACCAGAGATGATTGGGGAGCAAGCCTGACCTTCGGCTGCCTTTGCCGAATTTTAGGAGTGGAATCAGGCTAATCGGAGGCCGTATTTGAATTCAGCGCGGAAAAACGCTTGAAAACGGCTATTTACTTATTTAATTTGGAGTCCGGATGCCCAAAAACGGACCCCCGGAAGTTTTCTGCGCAAATTGGTGCACGGGGGAAGCTGTGGACCGGCCGGGGACACGTGGCAGGCTCTTATTGGGCCGGCGCACGGCTCTCGGTCCACGGAGCGGGCCGCCGGTGCACGGTGGACCGGCGGGCCACGTGGCAGGCACTGGTTGGGCCGGTGCAGCGCGCGCGGCGCAGGGATCGCGCGCGGGCAGCGCGGGCAGGCCGGGCAGGCGGGGGCAGCGTGCGCGGTGCACGGTGGACCGGGGCGCGCCACGTGGCGGCCCCGGATTGGCCGGCCCATGTGCTCGTGGCGCACGCAGCACCGCGCGACTGCGGCCGTACGCGCACGTGGGCGGCGCGTTGACGGACCGGCGGTCGCGTCTGGCGGCGCCGCCCCACGTGGCACCACGCCAGTGGCTGGCGCCGCACGCGTGCTGACCAGGGGAGGGGGGCACGTGGCGCCTCCCCGTTGGGCCCGCACGGCTGCCGCCTGTTCGGCGGACACGTGTCGGGCCCTTGGCCGGGTCGGACGGCCGGTTGGACGCGGCTGGATCCCGTGCGCGGGATGGGCTGGGCCGGGCCGCACTGTGCGCGCCCGGAAATTGGCGGGCCGGGCCGCACTGTTGGCGCCCGAAATCGGGCTGGGCCGGACCGGGCGCCCGAATCTTGGGACATGGAGGGAATTTTTCCAAAAGACTTTTGGGCCTATATATACAGCCCACCTCTCTCTTTTCTCTGCCTTTTTCCGAAGTGTAGAGAGGGAATGAGAGGGAGGGACCTTTAGCAAAGTTGTTCCTCACACTATTTTACATCTCGTGGTGGGTTTCCAGAATTTTTGGAAGCTCGACAGCGGCGATCCGGATTTTACAGAGCGCCTCGTTTTTCCCCCAATCTTGGCCCGTTATCGTCGCATTTCAGTCCGAGGAGTCCCCTGCGCAGTACAGGAGTCCTTTTTCGACGATTTCTTCGCCGGTGTGTTCCTAAGAGGTAGGGCTTCGTTTTCCGTGTTGGTGGTTTCTCTGGATTCCGATTTCTTGGCACGATTCCCGAGGTGTGTTGACCCCCTCTTTTGCTGTTTGGGTTTTTGGACAGCGGCGACTTCGACGAATTATTTCTCAGCGTAGGAATATCAGATCGAGGCGATTCAAGAGTCGATTTTGGGCTACTTTTCGTGAGGAACGCAACCGTGATTTTTTTGAGATTTTAGGAGCTCGTGACAGAGGTGAAATTCCTCGTTTTGCGTGCTGATTGCAAAAACAACAATTATGTGTTTGGAACTTGTAGTTTTTACACCGTGTACACTTGTGTGATGTTGTAGGATACTGTTTCAGCTGACGGTGTGCTTAGAGGACAGCGGGTATTTTCTGGGTGTGTTGTGCACGCTCTTCGAGGTGGGTGGTTGCGTTTCCCTCTTTGTTGACTTGCTCACTAGGAATAGTAGAGTTTCCCAATTATACATGTGACAGTTAACTCGTGGTATATGAACCTATTGCATGGGCCCCTAAATTAATTGATAGCTGCTATGTGATCAATCTGGGACAATGAAGTTGGACAATTGCTATATCTTAAACTGCATGCAAATAAATAATATTATAAAATGATTCTTTACAAGAAACCTTAGTCACTTTTCTAATACTTTTTAAAGGAATAATTGTATGTTTAATTGGACATCTAGTTAGGCCACTATTTTACTGCAGCACTGTATTATGGGATTTGACTTAGGAGAAAACATGTTTACTGATGTTCTTCTCTATCGATGCATGACGATCTAGTCAGACCGGGATCTTGAGATAGTGTAGTTGGATCTTGAGTCTGGGACAGTTTTGACTCTTCTTGGGGATTGGGGGATATAATGGCAACCGCGAATTTTGGGCGGTTGACCGGATGTTATTATCACATCAGATTGGGGATCGGGGTTGCATTAGTGGATGGAGTATTCCCACTTTGATCATGGTCATGATCTAGTCCTGCTATTGTGAGACATCGGTTACAGAGATGATTGATACAGAGACACTTTACTCGTGTGGGTCGCTCCCCTCGAGTGCCACTCCGGAGTAGGCTTTTTGACCGTGATGGGTGCCGGTCAGTTGGTGAGTTGTGAGTGATGACAGAGCAGGCAGTGCCAGTATTTCCTGGCCCTCTGATTGGGTTTCCTTGGGCAGTCAGCTTTATAGTTGCATATATACAGTTATCTTTTGGCACTGCATTTAGAGGCATAGTAGTGGTAGTTCCTTTTTCAGCAGTCTTTATTGCATACCACTGTTCTTCCTTTTGCCTCTTTATTCCTAGTGGGTGCGTCAGCATTAGAGGTTTTACCCACTAGGGGAGGCTACTGGTTTATCTAGTAGTTCTCACCCCCATTGTTGTTTTCTGTCCTTGTTCCCCTTTGTTTTGCAGAGTCATCTGTGGGAGCTGCTGGGCCTTCAGCGGCAGATCGAGGTAAGAGGATCGCCGACTAGCTAGATCGTCTACCCCAAGTGAGAGACTAGCGAGGTTTTTATTATACCCCCTTTTGTATCTCAGACTTCAGTAGTTTCCTTTTGGGTCTGGCTTTGGCCAGCTGGTTGTATATTTATGGTGAGCTGGGAGTATATTGTACTTTTATTTCAGCTTGTAGTTTATTTCAGTCTGAGATTACTTTTAGTTTTATTAGTTCAGCTCTGTTTATGCTCTGTTATTGTATATTATCTATCTGAGCAGGTTACCAGCGCTTCGTGCACATAGAGAAATTCCGTGTGCACGGCGGATCTGTTGGCGGGCCCGGGTTCCGGTTTACACCCGGGGCGTGACAGATTAAGTTGGTATCAGAGCTTAGGGATAGGTCAGTTGGGACTTAGGAAACCCTAGGCTTTTGGCAGACCCTAGGATGATAGGGCGCGAGAGGCGTGACACTTCGCGAAAGTCGTTGATTTATTTATTGGACTCTTCCAGTGAGTGAAGAGGGATCGACATACCCGATTTCTGGTGGACCATTATGTTGGCTGCAGACAACATAAAGTCGCAGAAATTGGGGGATGTCTTTGACTTTCGCTAGATTGGGTCGTGTGGGGTTATGTTACTTATTCGTGATTTCTTGTGGCAGGATGCCTCCCCGACGTCGGATCCCTACTCGGGGTGTCCCGTTACCCCCTGATGAGCCAGGGCAGCCTACTTCCCCCGAGCTTACTGAGTTGAGGGCCTTGGTGGCCCAATTGGCGGAGGGTCAGCGCCGCCAGGAGCAGAGGTTTGAGCAGCTCCTTGCCCAAAGAGAGGCACCATCCCCAGCTGTTCCTGAGGCCCTTGTGCCTCCTGTTGCACCTTTTGTGCCGTCAGCGCCATCTTCGAGTAGCGGGGCTCCTGGAGCTATTCAGCCTTTGACTGCGGAGGAGGAGCAGGATATCGCTAACAAACTCTCCAAGTTTGTTCAGCGGGGACCCCCTAGATTCTCAGGGCGGGATGCGCAGCCCTGGGCTGTTGGGAGATGGCTTTCTGCGATGGAGAAGCTTTTTCGGGACTTCTTCATCGACCCGAGGTATCGAGTGCACATGGCGGTGCACTGTTTGGACGGAGATGCTGATTTTTGGTGGCAGCGGGTAGAGCCCCTGGAGTTCCGGATTACTCGGCAGCTGCCTTGGGAGGAGTTCCGACGGATGGTGCTGGATACCTATTTTTCGACCAGTGTGAAGAAGAAGTTGGAGGACGACTTGAAGAACCTACAGCAGGGCGATCGATCGGCTCATGCCTATTTCCAGGAGTTCACGGAGTTGCTGAACTGTGTGCCCTTCGTCGCTCGTGACGGTCCGCACCAGGTTGAGTTGTTCGAGGGAGGCCTCCGTCCAGAGATTTACACACTGGTGCATGCTCAGAGATTTCAGACTCTGGAGGCAGCCGCAGAGCATGCACAGTGGGTGGAGAGAGGTGATTTGGTGGTGGCCAGACAGAGGGCCGCGGTCGCTCAGAGCTCCGACAGAAAGCGACCAGCCCAGGACGAGGGGGGACAGGCCAGTACTTGGAGGCCGCCCCGACCGCCACCCGCCTCAGTTCCCAGGCCGTGGGCGTTCGGAGCAGCGAGGGCCTAGTGGGTCCCAGAGGCCCCGCAGCAGCAGCAGAGATCGCAGTCGTCGCAGCGCGGGTCTCAGCGGCAGCCACAGCGACAGCGACAGTCTCAGCAGCAGCAGTCCCGTCAGGCACGGGCTCCCAGCAGTTGTATCTTCTGTGGAGGTCCGCACTTTCCCGGCACTTGCGACCAGCGGTGGGGTCGCTGCTACGGGTGTGGACAGCCAGGGCACATTCGAGCTGCGTGCCCCTTTTCGACTTCAGCCGCTCCTTCTTCAGCATCTGCCCCAGCATCATCGCAGCAGCGGTCGACGGCTCAGCGGCCTTTTGCTCTAGCGAGCAAGCCATCTTCTTCCCATCCCACCGATTATCGCCCTCCAGCTCAGAGTGGGCGAGTGTATGCTGCACAGGTAGAGGATTCTTCAGCAGCGGACCATGTGGTGGCAGGTATCACCTTACTCTCTGGCATTAGGACTCGTACCTTATTTGATACTGGAGCATCGCATTCTTTCATTAGTAGATCTTTTGCATCATTACATGGGTTAGAGGTAGGATTTTTGCCACGTGCACAAGAGGTTCAGATTCCCGATCACACTCTGCACGTGGAGGAGTGTTGTTGGTCTTGCCCGATGCAGATCGAATCCTGGATTATGCCAGCAGACCTGTTGGTCTTGAGACAGCTGAGCGACTTTGATGTGATTCTTGGGATGGACTGGCTGGCTCGGTATTTCGCGACTATTGATTGTGCCGCGAGGACTGTCACTTTTAGAGAGCCAGGCCAGGAGATGTTTGTATATCGGGGATGTCAGAGTGCTTTCTTTGCCTCTGTGGTTTTCGACTTCCCGAGCGAGGCGGATGATTCATCGAGGATGTATAGCCTTTTTGGCTAGTGTTGTTGAGGGGCCTACGGCGACACCGGGACTCGGGGATATTCCTATTGCCCGCGAGTTTCCGGACGTTTTTCCACCTGAGCTGACTAGTATGCCGCCAGACAGAGAGATTGAGTTTGTGATTGACGTAGTTCCAGGAACTGCGCCAATCTCTAAGGCTCCTTATCGAATGGCACCGGCTGAGCTGCGAGAGCTTAAAGCACAGCTGCAAGATCTGATGAATAAGGGCTTTATTAGACCAAGTGTGTCGCCTTGGGGAGCACCGGTGCTGTTCGTAAAAAAGAAGGATGGGTCACTTCGGTTGTGTGTGGACTATAGGGAATTGAACAAAGTGACCATTAAGAACAAGTACCCTTTGCCGCGCATCGATGATCTCTTTGATCAGCTGCAAGGGTCTTGTGTATTTTCCAAAATTGATCTACAGTCTGGTTACCACCAACTGAAGGTGAAGGCCGAGGATATTCCTAAGACTGCTTTCAGATCACGGTACGGGCATTATGAGTTTACAGTTATGCCGTTTGGATTGACTAATGCCCCTGCCGCCTTTATGGACTTGATGAACAGGATATTTCGGCCCTTCCTGGATCGTTTTGTGGTGGTGTTCATTGATGATATCCTTATTTACTCCCGAAGCGAGGCCGAGCACGAAGAGCACTTGAGGACTGTGCTACAACTTCTACGAGATAAGAAGTTGTATGCCAAGCTGTCAAAGTGCGAGTTTTGGCTTCGGGAGGTAGCTTTCTTGGGCCATGTGATTTCCGCCGCCGGTGTAGCAGTAGACCCGGCGAAGATTGAGGCAGTTCGAGATTGGCCTCCGACCGACGACTGTATCTGAGGTGCGCAGCTTCATGGGGTTAGCTGGTTATTATCGTCGGTTTGTGGAAGGCTTTGCGAAGCTTTCCACACCCCTCACTCGGTTGACGCGTAAAGGAGTTAAGTTTATCTGGAGTGAGGACTGCCAGAGGAGCTTTGAGGAGCTAAAGGATAGATTGATGACCGCTCCTATCCTTTCCCTCCCTGTTATGGGGAAAGGATATGTGATCTACAGTGATGCATCGCACAGTGGGCTTGGATGCGTGCTGATGCAGGAAGGGAGGGTAATTGCTTATGCATCGAGACAGCTTAAGGATTACGAGAAGAATTATCCTACCCATGACTTGGGAACTTGCTGCCGTGGTGTTTGCACTGAAGCTTTGGCGCCATTACCTATATGGGGAGCATTGTGAGATCTACACCGACCACAAGAGCCTAAAGTACCTGTTCACGCAGAAGGAACTGAATTTGAGGCAGCGCAGATGGTAGAGCTACTAAAGGATTACGATGTGGATATCCTTTACCATCCAGGAAAGGCCAACGTGGTTGCAGATGCTTTGAGTAGGAGAGCGGTGCAGAGTTTGTCCATGTTGATTACAGATCAGGCGCCACTGTTAGAGGAGTTGAGACGGCTCGAGATAGAGGTTGTATCCCCTGGGGTCTCTGCTAGACTGATGTCTTTGGTCGTGCAGCCCACTCTGCTGGAGAGGATCCGGGAGAAAACAGAGCGAGGACCCCCATTTAACCAGGATTAGAGATCAGATTCCGAGTGTTCGATCAGGGGATTTTTCAGTGGATGCTTCGGGAGTACTGAGGTACAGGGACCGAGCATGTGTGCCAGTGGATGCTGAGATCAGAGAACAGATATTGAAGGAGGCCCATTATACACCTTATACCCTTCATCCTGGGGGGACTAAGATGTATAAGGACCTCAAGGCACACTTTTGGTGGAATGGCATGAAAAGGGATATTGGGAGGTTTGTGTCGCAGTGTTTAACTTGTCAGCAGGTAAAAGCTGAGCATCGAGTGCCAGCTGGCAAGCTACAGAGTCTCCCGATTCCCGAGTGGAAATGGGACCACATTACTATGGATTTTGTGTCGGGTTGCCGAGGGCACAGGGAGGTGCAGATGCTATCTGGGTAGTTGTGGACCGACTTACCAAGTCAGCGCACTTTTTACCTATACAGACTACTTGGCCACTCGAGCGACTAGCCCAGTTATATTTGGATGAGATAGTGAGATTACATGGAGTGCCAGCTTCTATAGTATCAGATAGAGGACCCGAGGTTTGTTTCGCGATTCTGGAGGAGTTTACAGACTACCTTGGGGGACTCAGCTAGATTCAGTACAGCCTTCCACCCACAAACTGATGGACAGTCAGAGCGGACGATTCAGATCCTTGAGGATATGCTGAGGGCTTGTGTCCTAGATTTCGGCGGTGGGATGGATTCGACACTTATCACTGGCCGAGTTTGCGTACAACAATAGCTTTCAAGCAAGCATTCGAATGGCTCCATTTGAAGCGTTGTATGGACGCAAATGTCGATCACCGCTATATTGGAGTGATGTGGGGGAGAGGCGGACTCTGGGACCAGATATATTGCTAGAGGCGGAGGAGAAGGTCGGGTAATTCGACAGCATTTCAGACCGCTCAGAGTCGACAGAGGAGCTTTGCTGATGTTCGGCGGCGAGGACTTAGAGTTTCAGGTTGGAGATCATGTATTTTTGAAAGTCTCGCCGTCCAAGGGATAAGGAGGTTTGGCATTCGCGGGGAAACTCAGTCCCGATACATTGGACCCTTTGAGGTATTAGAGCGTATCGGGCCAGTTGCTTACCCGACTTGCACTTCCCCCTGTAGACTTGCTGGTGGTCCTGATGTGTTTCATGTTTCCACTCTGAGGAGGTACGTCTTCGACCCATCGCACGTCATCGACTTCACGCCACTTGAGATCAGCGAGGATTTGATATGAGGAGCGCCCACTGCGGATTCTAGAGCGGGAGATGAAAGAATTGCGCAATCGGACCATCCCCTATGTGAAGATCCTCTGGAGCAATCATGATGAGCGCGAGGCGACGTGGGAGCTCGAGTCAGCGATGATGGACGCCTACCCTTACCTGTTCGAGGCTCAGGATTGATGTATGATTTTCGTTTCGAGGACGAAACTTTTGTTAGTGGGGGAGGATGTAGTGTCCTAGGTTTTTCGGTGGTTTTGCCCCTGTTTCGGGGTGTAAACACCTATTATTGGTGTGTGGGGCCCCAACATGTCAAAGTGATATGTTGTTTGGAACCAGAGATGATTGGGAGCAAGCCTGACCTTCGGCTGCCTTTGCCGAATTTAGGAGTGGAATCAGGCTAATCGGAGGCCGTATTTGAATTCAGCGCGGAAAAACGCTTGAAACGGCTATTTACTTATTTAATTTGGAGTCCGGATGCCCAAAAACGGACCCCCCGGAATGTTTTCCTTGCGCAAATTGGTGCACGGGGGAAGCTGTGGACCGGCCTGGGGACACGTGGCAGGCTCTTATTGGGCCGTGCGCACGGCTCTCGGTCCACGGAGCGGGCCGCCGTGCACGTGGACCGGCGGGCCACGTGGCAGGCACTGGTTGGCCGGTGCAGCGCGCGCGGCGCAGGGATCGCGCGCGGCAGGCGGGCAGGCCGGAGAGCGGGGCAGCGTGCGCGGTGCACGGTGGACCGGGGCGCGCCACGTGGCGGCCCCGGATTGGCCGGCCCATGTGCTCGTGGCGCACGCAGCACCGCGCGACTATGCGGCCGTACGCGCACGTGGGCGGCGCGTTGACGGACCGGCGGTCGCGTCTGGCGGCGCCGCCCACAGTGGCACCACGCCAGTGGCTGGCGCCGCACGGGTGACAAGGTGCTGACCAGGGAGGGGGGCACGTGGCGCCTCCCCGTTGGGCCCGCACGCTGCCGCCTGTTCGGCGGACACGTGTCGGCCCTTGGCCGGTCGGACGGCCGGTTGACGCGGCTGGATCCCGTGCGCGGGATGGGCTGGGCCGGGCCGCACTGTGCGCGCCGGAAATTGGCGGGCCGGGCCGCACTGTTGGCGCCCGAAATCGGGCTGGGCCGGACCGGGCGCCCGAATCTTGGGACATGGAGGGAATTTTTCCAAAAGACTTTTGGGCCTATATATACAGCCCCCTCTCTCTTTTCTCTGCCTTTTTCCGAAGTGTAGAGAGGGAATGAGAGGGAGGGACCTTTAGCAAAGTTGTTCCTCACACTATTTTACATCTCGTGGTGGGTTTCCAGAATTTTTGGATCATCGACAGCGGCGATCCGGATTTTCAGAGCGCCTCGTTTTTCCCCCAATCTTGGCCCGTTTATCGTCGCATTTCATTCGAGGAGTCCCGCTGCGCATACAGGAGTCCTTTTTCGACGATTC
>CM055070.1:40822900-40893357 GCA_029204045.2 Tillandsia leiboldiana
GTGTCCTAGGTTTTTCCGGTGGTTTTGCCCCTGTTTCGGGGTGTAGAACACCTATTATTGGTGTTGGGGCCCCAACATGTCAAAGTGATATGTGTTTGGAACCAGAGATGATTTGGGAGCAAGCCTGACCTTCGGCTGCCTTTGCCGAATTTTAGGAGTGGAATCAGGCTAATCGGAGGCCGTATTTGAATTCAGCGCGGAAAAACGCTTGAAAACGGCTATTTACTTATTTAATTTGGAGTCCGGATGCCCAAAAACGGACCCCCGGAAGTTTTCTGCGCAATTGGTGCACGGGGGAAGCTGTGGACCGGCCGGGGACACGTGGCAGGCTCTTATTGGGCCGGCGCACGGCTCTCGGTCCACGGAGCGGGCCGCCGGTGCACGGTGGACCGGCGGGCCACGTGGCAGGCACTGGTTGGGCCGGTGCAGCGCGCGCGGCGCAGGGATCGCGCGCGGGCAGCGCGGGCAGGCCGGCAGGCGGGGGGCAGGTGCGCGGTGCACGGTGGACCGGGGCGCGCCACGTGGCGGCCCGGATTGGCCGGCCCATGTGCTCGTGGCGCACGCAGCACCGCGCGACTGCGGCCGTACGCGCACGTGGGCGGCGCGTTGACGGACCGGCGGTCGCGTCTGGCGGCGCCGCCCCACGTGGCACCACGCCAGTGGCTGGCGCCGCACGCGTGCTGACCAGGGGAGGGGGGCACGTGGCGCCTCCCCGTTGGGCCCGCACGGCTGCCGCCTGTTCGGCGGACACGTGTCGGGCCCTTGGCGGGTCGGACGGCCGGTGGACGCGGCTGGATCCCGTGCGCGGGATGGGCTGGGCCGGGCCGCACTGTGCGCGCCCGGAAATTGGCGGGCCGGGCCGCACTGTTGGCGCCCGAAATCGGGCTGGGCCGGACCGGGCGCCCGAATCTTGGGACATGGAGGGAATTTTTCCAAAAGACTTTTGGGCCTATATATACAGCCCACCTCTCTCTTTTCTCTGCCTTTTTCCGAAGTGTAGAGAGGGAATGAGAGGGAGGGACCTTTAGCAAAGTTGTTCCTCACACTATTTTACATCTCGTGGTGGGTTTCCAGAATTTTTGGAAGCTCGACAGCGGCGATCCGATTTTACAGAGCGCCTCGTTTTTCCCCCAATCTTGGCCCGTTATCGTCGCATTTCAGTCCGAGGAGTCCCCTGCGCAGTACAGGAGTCCTTTTTCGACGATTTCTTCGCCGGTGTGTTCCTAAGAGGTAGGGCTTCGTTTTCCGTGTTGGTGGTTTCTCTGGATTCCGATTTCTTGGCACGATTCCCGAGGTGTGTTGACCCCCTCTTTTGCTGTTTGGGTTTTTGGACAGCGGCGACTTCGACGAATTATTTCTCAGCGTAGGAATATCAGATCGAGGCGATTCAAGAGTCGATTTTGGGCTACTTTTCGTGAGGAACGCAACGTGATTTTTTTGAGATTTTAGGAGCTCGTGACAGAGGTGAAATTCCTCGTTTTGCGTGCTGATTGCAAAAACAACAATTATGTGTTGGAACTTGTAGTTTTTACACCGTGTACACTTGTGTGATGTTGTAGGATACTGTTTCAGCTGACGGTGTGCTTAGAGGACAGCGGGTATTTTCTGGGTGTGTTGTGCACGCTCTTCGAGGTGGGTGGTTGCGTTTCCCTCTTTGTTGACTTGCTCACTAGGAATAGTAGAGTTTCCCAATTATACATGTGACAGTTAACTCGTGGTATATGAACCTATTGCATGGGCCCCTAAATTAATTGATAGCTGCTATGTGATCAATCTGGGACAATGAAGTTGGACAATTGCTATATCTTAAACTGCATGCAAATAAATAATATTATAAAATGATTCTTTACAAGAAACCTTAGTCACTTTTCTAATACTTTTTAAAGGAATAATTGTATGTTTAATTGGACATCTAGTTAGGCCACTATTTTACTGCAGCACTGTATTATGGGATTTGACTTAGGAGGAAAACATGTTTACTGATGTTCTTCTCTATCGATGCATGACGATCTAGTCAGACCGGGATCTTGAGATAGTGTAGTTGGATCTTGAGTCTGGGACAGTTTTGACTCTTCTTGGGATTGGGGGATATAATGGCAACCGCGAATTTTGGGCGGTTGACCGGATGTTATTATCACATCAGATTGGGGATCGGGGTTGCATTAGTGGATGGAGTATTCCCACTTTGATCATGGTCATGATCTAGTCCTGCTATTGTGAGACATCGGTTACAGAGATGATTGATACAGAGACACTTTACTCGTGTGGGTCGCTCCCCTCGAGTGCCACTCCGGAGTAGGCTTTTTGACCGTGATGGGTGCCGGTCAGTTGGTGAGTTGTGAGTGATGACAGAGCAGGCAGTGCCAGTATTTCCTGGCCCTCTGATTGGGTTTCCTTGGGCAGTCAGCTTTATAGTTGCATATATACAGTTATCTTTTGGCACTGCATTTAGAGGCATAGTAGTGGTAGTTCCTTTTTCAGCAGTCTTTATTGCATACCACTGTTCTTCCTTTTGCCTCTTTATTCCTAGTGGGTGCGTCAGCATTAGAGGTTTTACCACTAGGGGAGGCTACTGGTTTATCTAGTAGTTCTCACCCCCATTGTTGTTTTCTGTCCTTGTTCCCCTTTGTTTTGCAGAGTCATCTGTGGGAGCTGCTGGGCCTTCAGCGGCAGATCGAGGTAAGAGGATCGCCGACTAGCTAGATCGTCTACCCCAAGTGAGAGACTAGCGAGGTTTTTATTATACCCCCTTTTGTATCTCAGACTTCAGTAGTTTCCTTTGGGTCTGGCTTTGGCCAGCTGGTTGTATATTTATGGTGAGCTGGGAGTATATTGTACTTTTATTTCAGCTTGTAGTTTATTTCAGTCTGAGATTACTTTTAGTTTTATTAGTTCAGCTCTGTTTATGCTCTGTTATTGTATATTATCTATCTGAGCAGGTTACCAGCGCTTCGTGCACATAGAGAAATTCCGTGTGCACGGCGGATCTGTTGGCGGGCCCGGGTTCCGGTTTACACCCGGGGCGTGACAGATTAAGTTGGTATCAGAGCTTAGGGATAGGTCAGTTGGGACTTAGGAAACCCTAGGCTTTTGGCAGACCCTAGGATGATAGGGCGCGAGAGGCGTGACACTTCGCGAAAGTCGTTGATTTATTTATTGGACTCTTCCAGTGAGTGAAGAGGGATCGACATACCCGATTTCTGGTGGACCATTATGTTGGCTGCAGACAACATAAAGTCGCAGAAATTGGGGGATGTCTTTGACTTTCGCTAGATTGGGTCGTGTGGGGTTATGTTACTTATTCGTGATTTCTTGTGGCAGGATGCCTCCCCGACGTCGGATCCCTACTCGGGGTGTCCCGTTACCCCCTGATGAGCCAGGGCAGCCTACTTCCCCCGAGCTTACTGAGTTGAGGGCCTTGGTGGCCCAATTGGCGGAGGGTCAGCGCCGCCAGGAGCAGAGGTTTGAGCAGCTCCTTGCCCAAAGAGAGGCACCATCCCCAGCTGTTCCTGAGGCCCTTGTGCCTCCTGTTGCACCTTTTGTGCCGTCAGCGCCATCTTCGAGTAGCGGGGCTCCTGGAGCTATTCAGCCTTTGACTGCGGAGGAGGAGCAGGATATCGCTAACAAACTCTCCAAGTTTGTTCAGCGGGGACCCCCTAGATTCTCAGGGCGGGATGCGCAGCCCTGGGCTGTTGGGAGATGGCTTTCTGCGATGGAGAAGCTTTTTCGGGACTTCTTCATCGACCCGAGGTATCGAGTGCACATGGCGGTGCACTGTTTGGACGGAGATGCTGATTTTTGGTGGCAGCGGGTAGAGCCCCTGGAGTTCCGGATTACTCGGCAGCTGCCTTGGGAGGAGTTCCGACGGATGGTGCTGGATACCTATTTTTCGACCAGTGTGAAGAAGAAGTTGGAGGACGACTTGAAGAACCTACAGCAGGGCGATCGATCGGCTCATGCCTATTTCCAGGAGTTCACGGAGTTGCTGAACTGTGTGCCCTTCGTCGCTCGTGACGGTCCGCACCAGGTTGAGTTGTTCGAGGGAGGCCTCCGTCCAGAGATTTACACACTGGTGCATGCTCAGAGATTTCAGACTCTGGAGGCAGCCGCAGAGCATGCACAGTGGGTGGAGAGAGGTGATTTGGTGGTGGCCAGACAGAGGGCCGCGGTCGCTCAGAGCTCCGACAGAAAGCGACCAGCCCAGGACGAGGGGGGACAGGCCAGTACTTGGAGGCCGCCCCGACCGCCACCGCCTCAGTTCCCAGGCCGTGGGCGTTCGGAGCAGCGAGGGCCTAGTGGGTCCCAGAGGCCCCCGCAGCAGCAGCAGAGATCGCAGTCGTCGCAGCGCGGGTCTCAGCGGCAGCCACAGCGACAGCGACAGTCTCAGCAGCAGCAGTCCCGTCAGGCACGGGCTCCCAGCAGTTGTATCTTCTGTGGAGGTCCGCACTTTCCCGGCACTTGCGACCAGCGGTGGGGTCGCTGCTACGGGTGTGGACAGCCAGGGCACATTCGAGCTGCGTGCCCCTTTTCGACTTCAGCCGCTCCTTCTTCAGCATCTGCCCCAGCATCATCGCAGCAGCGGTCGACGGCTCAGCGGCCTTTTGCTCTAGCGAGCAAGCCATCTTCTTCCCATCCCACCGATTATCGCCCTCCAGCTCAGAGTGGGCGAGTGTATGCTGCACAGGTAGAGGATTCTTCAGCAGCGGACCATGTGGTGGCAGGTATCACCTTACTCTCTGGCATTAGGACTCGTACCTTATTTGATACTGGAGCATCGCATTCTTTCATTAGTAGATCTTTTGCATCATTACATGGGTTAGAGGTAGGATTTTTGCCACGTGCACAAGAGGTTCAGATTCCCGATCACACTCTGCACGTGGAGGAGTGTTGTTGGTCTTGCCCGATGCAGATCGAATCCTGGATTATGCCAGCAGACCTGTTGGTCTTGAGACAGCTGAGCGACTTTGATGTGATTCTTGGGATGGACTGGCTGGCTCGGTATTTCGCGACTATTGATTGTGCCGCGAGGACTGTCACTTTTAGAGAGCCAGGCCAGGAGATGTTTGTATATCGGGGATGTCAGAGTGCTTTCTTTGCCTCTGTGGTTTCGACTTCCCGAGCGAGGCGGATGATTCATCGAGGATGTATAGCCTTTTTGGCTAGTGTTGTTGAGGGGCCTACGGCGACACCGGGACTCGGGGATATTCCTATTGCCCGCGAGTTTCCGGACGTTTTTCCACCTGAGCTGACTAGTATGCCGCCAGACAGAGAGATTGAGTTTGTGATTGACGTAGTTCCAGGAACTGCGCCAATCTCTAAGGCTCCTTATCGAATGGCACCGGCTGAGCTGCGAGAGCTTAAAGCACAGCTGCAAGATCTGATGAATAAGGGCTTTATTAGACCAAGTGTGTCGCCTTGGGGAGCACCGGTGCTGTTCGTAAAAAAGAAGGATGGGTCACTTCGGTTGTGTGTGGACTATAGGGAATTGAACAAAGTGACCATTAAGAACAAGTACCCTTTGCCGCGCATCGATGATCTCTTTGATCAGCTGCAAGGGTCTTGTGTATTTTCCAAAATTGATCTACAGTCTGGTTACCACCAACTGAAGGTGAAGGCCGAGGATATTCCTAAGACTGCTTTCAGATCACGGTACGGGCATTATGAGTTTACAGTTATGCCGTTTGGATTGACTAATGCCCCTGCCGCCTTTATGGACTTGATGAACAGGATATTTCGGCCCTTCCTGGATCGTTTTGTGGTGGTGTTCATTGATGATATCCTTATTTACTCCCGAAGCGAGGCCGAGCACGAAGAGCACTTGAGGACTGTGCTACAACTTCTACGAGATAAGAAGTTGTATGCCAAGCTGTCAAAGTGCGAGTTTTGGCTTCGGGAGGTAGCTTTCTTGGGCCATGTGATTTCCGCCGCCGGTGTAGCAGTAGACCCGGCGAAGATTGAGGCAGTTCGAGATTGGCCCCGACCGACGACTGTATCTGAGGTGCGCAGCTTCATGGGGTTAGCTGGTTATTATCGTCGGTTTGTGGAAGGCTTTGCGAAGCTTTCCACACCCCTCACTCGGTTGACGCGTAAAGGAGTTAAGTTTATCTGGAGTGAGGACTGCCAGAGGAGCTTTGAGGAGCTAAAGGATAGATTGATGACCGCTCCTATCCTTTCCCTCCCTGTTATGGGGAAAGGATATGTGATCTACAGTGATGCATCGCACAGTGGGCTTGGATGCGTGCTGATGCAGGAAGGGAGGGTAATTGCTTATGCATCGAGACAGCTTAAGGATTACGAGAAGAATTATCCTACCCATGACTTGGAACTTGCTGCCGTGGTGTTTGCACTGAAGCTTTGGCGCCATTACCTATATGGGGAGCATTGTGAGATCTACACCGACCACAAGAGCCTAAAGTACCTGTTCACGCAGAAGGAACTGAATTTGAGGCAGCGCAGATGGTTAGAGCTACTAAAGGATTACGATGTGGATATCCTTTACCATCCAGGAAAGGCCAACGTGGTTGCAGATGCTTTGAGTAGGAGAGCGGTGCAGAGTTTGTCCATGTTGATTACAGATCAGGCGCCACTGTTAGAGGAGTTGAGACGGCTCGAGATAGAGGTTGTATCCCCTGGGGTCTCTGCTAGACTGATGTCTTTGGTCGTGCAGCCCACTCTGCTGGAGAGGATCCGGGAGAAACAGAGCGAGGACCCCCATTTAACCAGGATTAGAGATCAGATTCCGAGTGTTCGATCAGGGGATTTTTCAGTGGATGCTTCGGGAGTACTGAGGTACAGGGACCGAGCATGTGTGCCAGTGGATGCTGAGATCAGAGAACAGATATTGAAGGAGGCCCATTATACACCTTATACCCTTCATCCTGGGGGGACTAAGATGTATAAGGACCTCAAGGCACACTTTTGGTGGAATGGCATGAAAAGGGATATTGGGAGGTTTGTGTCGCAGTGTTTAACTTGTCAGCAGGTAAAAGCTGAGCATCGAGTGCCAGCTGGCAAGCTACAGAGTCTCCCGATTCCCGAGTGGAAATGGGACCACATTACTATGGATTTTGTGGTCGGGTTGCCGAGGGCACAGGGAGGTGCAGATGCTATCTGGGTAGTTGTGGACCGACTTACCAAGTCAGCGCACTTTTTACCTATACAGACTACTTGGCCACTCGAGCGACTAGCCCAGTTATATTTGGATGAGATAGTGAGATTACATGGAGTGCCAGCTTCTATAGTATCAGATAGAGACCCGAGGTTTGTTTCGCGATTCTGGAGGAGTTTACAGACTACCTTGGGGACTCAGCTCAGATTCAGTACAGCCTTCCACCCACAAACTGATGGACAGTCAGAGCGGACGATTCAGATCCTTGAGGATATGCTGAGGGCTTGTGTCCTAGATTTCGGCGGTGGATGGATTCGACACTTATCACTGGCCGAGTTTGCGTACAACAATAGCTTTCAAGCAAGCATTCGAATGGCTCCATTTGAAGCGTTGTATGGACGCAAATGTCGATCACCGCTATATTGGAGTGATGTGGGGGAGAGGCGGACTCTGGGACCAGATATATTGCTAGAGGCGGAGGAGAAGGTCCGGGTAATTCGACAGCATCTTCAGACCGCTCAGAGTCGACAGAGGAGCTTTGCTGATGTTCGGCGGCGAGACTTAGAGTTTCAGGTTGGAGATCATGTATTTTTGAAAGTCTCGCCGTCCAAAGGGATAAGGAGGTTTGGCATTCGCGGGAAACTCAGTCCCCGATACATTGGACCCTTTGAGGTATTAGAGCGTATCGGGCCAGTTGCTTACCGACTTGCACTTCCCCCGAGACTTGCTGGTGTCCATGATGTGTTTCATGTTTCCACTCTGAGGAGGTACGTCTTCGACCCATCGCACGTCATCGACTTCACGCCACTTGAGATCAGCGAGGATTTGAGATATGAGGAGCGCCCACTGCGGATTCTAGAGCGGGAGATGAAAGAATTGCGCAATCGGACCATCCCCTATGTGAAGATCCTCTGGAGCAATCATGATGAGCGCGAGGCGACGTGGGAGCACGAGTCAGCGATGATGGACGCCTACCCTTACCTGTTCGAGGCTCAGGATTGAGGTATGATTTTCGTTTCGAGGACGAAACTTTTGTTAGTGGGGGAGGATGTAGTGTCCTAGGTTTTTCGGTGGTTTTGCCCCTGTTTCGGGGTGTAGAACACCTATTATTGGTGTGTGGGGCCCCAACATGTCAAAGTGATATGTTGTTTGGAACCAGAGATGATTGGGGAGCAAGCCTGACCTTCGGCTGCCTTTGCCGAATTTTAGGAGTGGAATCAGGCTAATCGGAGGCCGTATTTGAATTCAGCGCGGAAAAACGCTTGAAAACGGCTATTTACTTATTTAATTTGGAGTCCGGATGCCCAAAAACGGACCCCCGGAAGTTTTCTGCGCAAATTGGTGCACGGGGGAAGCTGTGGACCGGCCGGGGACACGTGGCAGGCTCTTATTGGGCCGGCGCACGGCTCTCGGTCCACGGAGCGGGCCGCCGGTGCACGGTGGACCGGCGGGCCACGTGGCAGGCACTGGTTGGGCCGGTGCAGCGCGCGCGGCGCAGGGATCGCGCGCGGGCAGCGCGGGCAGGCCGGGCAGGCGGGGGCAGCGTGCGCGGTGCACGGTGGACCGGGGCGCGCCACGTGGCGGCCCCGGATTGGCCGGCCCATGTGCTCGTGGCGCACGCAGCACCGCGCGACTGCGGCCGTACGCGCACGTGGGCGGCGCGTTGACGGACCGGCGGTCGCGTCTGGCGGCGCCGCCCCACGTGGCACCACGCCAGTGGCTGGCGCCGCACGCGTGCTGACCAGGGGAGGGGGGCACGTGGCGCCTCCCCGTTGGGCCCGCACGGCTGCCGCCTGTTCGGCGGACACGTGTCGGGCCCTTGGCCGGGTCGGACGGCCGGTTGGACGCGGCTGGATCCCGTGCGCGGGATGGGCTGGGCCGGGCCGCACTGTGCGCGCCCGGAAATTGGCGGGCCGGGCCGCACTGTTGGCGCCCGAAATCGGGCTGGGCCGGACCGGGCGCCCGAATCTTGGGACATGGAGGGAATTTTTCCAAAAGACTTTTGGGCCTATATATACAGCCCACCTCTCTCTTTTCTCTGCCTTTTTCCGAAGTGTAGAGAGGGAATGAGAGGGAGGGACCTTTAGCAAAGTGTTCCTCACACTATTTTACATCTCGTGGTGGGTTTCCAGAATTTTTGGAAGCTCGACAGCGGCGATCCGGATTTTACAGAGCGCCTCGTTTTTCCCCCAATCTTGGCCCGTTATCGTCGCATTTCAGTCCGAGGAGTCCCCTGCGCAGTACAGGAGTCCTTTTTCGACGATTTCTTCGCCGGTGTGTTCCTAAGAGGTAGGGCTTCGTTTTCCGTGTTGGTGGTTTCTCTGGATTCCGATTTCTTGGCACGATTCCCGAGGTGTGTTGACCCCCTCTTTTGCTGTTTGGGTTTTTGGACAGCGGCGACTTCGACGAATTATTTCTCAGCGTAGGAATATCAGATCGAGGCGATTCAAGAGTCGATTTTGGGCTACTTTTCGTGAGGAACGCAACCGTGATTTTTTTGAGATTTTAGGAGCTCGTGACAGAGGTGAAATTCCTCGTTTTGCGTGCTGATTGCAAAAACAGCAATTATGTGTTTGGAACTTGTAGTTTTTACACCGTGTACACTTGTGTGATGTTGTAGGATACTGTTTCAGCTGACGGTGTGCTTAGAGGACAGCGGGTATTTTCTGGGTGTGTTGTGCACGCTCTTCGAGGTGGGTGGTTGCGTTTCCCTCTTTGTTGACTTGCTCACTAGGAATAGTAGAGTTTCCCAATTATACATGTGACAGTTAACTCGTGGTATATGAACCTATTGCATGGGCCCCTAAATTAATTGATAGCTGCTATGTGATCAATCTGGGACAATGAAGTTGGACAATTGCTATATCTTAAACTGCATGCAAATAAATAATATTATAAAATGATTCTTTACAAGAAACCTTAGTCACTTTTCTAATACTTTTTAAAGGAATAATTGTATGTTTAATTGGACATCTAGTTAGGCCACTATTTTACTGCAGCACTGTATTATGGGATTTGACTTAGGAGAAAACATGTTTACTGATGTTCTTCTCTATCGATGCATGACGATCTAGTCAGACCGGGATCTTGAGATAGTGTAGTTGGATCTTGAGTCTGGGACAGTTTTGACTCTTCTTGGGGATTGGGGGATATAATGGCAACCGCGAATTTTGGGCGGTTGACCGGATGTTATTATCACATCAGATTGGGGATCGGGGTTGCATTAGTGGATGGAGTATTCCCACTTTGATCATGGTCATGATCTAGTCCTGCTATTGTGAGACATCGGTTACAGAGATGATTGATACAGAGACACTTTACTCGTGTGGGTCGCTCCCCTCGAGTGCCACTCCGGAGTAGGCTTTTTGACCGTGATGGGTGCCGGTCAGTTGGTGAGTTGTGAGTGATGACAGAGCAGGCAGTGCCAGTATTTCCTGGCCCTCTGATTGGGTTTCCTTGGGCAGTCAGCTTTATAGTTGCATATATACAGTTATCTTTTGGCACTGCATTTAGAGGCATAGTAGTGGTAGTTCCTTTTTCAGCAGTCTTTATTGCATACCACTGTTCTTCCTTTTGCCTCTTTATTCCTAGTGGGTGCGTCAGCATTAGAGGTTTTACCCACTAGGGGAGGCTACTGGTTTATCTAGTAGTTCTCACCCCCATTGTTGTTTTCTGTCCTTGTTCCCCTTTGTTTTGCAGAGTCATCTGTGGGAGCTGCTGGGCCTTCAGCGGCAGATCGAGGTAAGAGGATCGCCGACTAGCTAGATCGTCTACCCCAAGTGAGAGACTAGCGAGGTTTTTATTATACCCCCTTTTGTATCTCAGACTTCAGTAGTTTCCTTTTGGGTCTGGCTTTGGCCAGCTGGTTGTATATTTATGGTGAGCTGGGAGTATATTGTACTTTTATTTCAGCTTGTAGTTTATTTCAGTCTGAGATTACTTTTAGTTTTATTAGTTCAGCTCTGTTTATGCTCTGTTATTGTATATTATCTATCTGAGCAGGTTACCAGCGCTTCGTGCACATAGAGAAATTCCGTGTGCACGGCGGATCTGTTGGCGGGCCCGGGTTCCGGTTTACACCCGGGGCGTGACACCCGGGGTGCCCTCGACGGGAAGCACGGAGTCACGTGCTCAGAAAACAAACGAGACCTCTGGCAACGAGGCCAGGCCAATGATACAACACCCACACTCCCCGCGAAGGGATGTGGATGTGGGTTGCCCATACCTGGCCGATTGGAAAAGGCCAATACTTGAGAAGTTTTTGTTTGAAGTAACCGAGGGCATAGACCCGATAGGGTCGTATCAAAGGAATCATCGACCTGGGCCCCACGTGGGCCTAAGGTTGAAGGTCGACCAAGAGGGGCCGGCTAGGTGAGTTTTTGGCTACCAGGAATCATCGACCTAGGCCCCACGATGCCAATGGTGAGAATTACGATCCCGACAGATGGGATCAGAAGACGAAGCACCCCAATTGGCCAAAGGCATTAGGTGCAAGGCGCGAGAAGCGGCTGAGAGCATTCAATTATGCCTAAGCCCATAAGAGTCGATGCACGAAATGATAGTGCCATGACCAAAGGTTGGTGGACGTAAGCATCAGGGCTGTTGGACCGGGCCGATGAGGACTCAGACGAGTTTTCATTCGTTCGAGTAACTGAGGAGAGAACATGAGTGAATTCCCCAGTGGGGCTAACCGAACGACGGCAGGCAGTGGGTTCTGTCGTGAATCAAATGGTACCGGGAGGCCAATAGTTGGGGCCATGGCAGGGCCTCAGAAAGATAAGAAGACACGGATCGACATCATGTCGGGTGGCACAGGTCTGGACGAAAATTTTCTTCGTCCAAATGTTCAGTGATCGAGGCCACGTAACGGTCTCAGATCAACATGAAAAGCTGACATATGTATAGAAAAATTCGGCTGTTACACCACGGGCCGACCAAGAGAACGTTTCGGTTAACACAGACAAGGTCGAAAGCGGATGAAAAACCTGATCGGTTAGAAAGACCGGGGGTAAGAATTCTGATTATGATAGGAGGAATCAGAGAACAAGACACCCTGATTAAATCAAAGCATTGGGGATAAAATTTCAGCCAGAATGCTTGATGACACGCGGGTCTGCAAGAGCCGAATTGAATACGCACATGACAAACAGATTGGAGGGCAGTCAGCCAATCAACAAGTTGAAACACTAGCAAACATCGGTTTGGCAGATACAAAGTAAAAATACAGAAGCTTCACATTTAATGAGCCGATATATTTGAAAGCTAAGAAAGAGCAAAATACAAAAGTGTTTCAGAATAGAAAGAGGCATGGTCGGGACACTCGGCTGGGGGTCGAAATACATAACCACCTTCAAGTTGGCAGCAATAAAGAAATATCCAAAGCTGTAGGATCAAACACTGCTTTCTAAAAATTGAGACACCCGACCATCGTTTGGAGCCGACGAAGATCATACGGCTCCTCCTAGAGAAGAAGGCCCCTGACTTCATAAAAAAGCTGGTCGGAGCGCGATAAAGCCGACTCACCGGCAGAGGCCGGACGTCTGACTGCCCCAAGTTCGTCTAGCTCTTAGAGATGGAGGCAAAAGGCCGGCCTTCTTCTCAAGGGATCTTCTCAATGATGGCCATCCATAAGCAGCCGAAAATCGGCTAAACCGCCGGAAATAAGATCCCGGATAGGTAGGTCGCGCACGGGAGCTACGTTGGAAGCCCGACATGAGAAGAGCCTTTCATCACCAAGCGACGCAATGTTTCTGAGGTGGAATTGAGGGGCCACCTCGAAAGCACCCGGAGCGTCAGAGAAAACTACGATCAGGGCATCGTTGTAGCAAGGGCTTAATAAGCTTCATGAGGAAGGAAAGAGATATAAAGAAAGTTGCAAGTAGCGGCCCTACTTATAGGCCGACGAGGGGGAACGACAGTCATCCTTCGAAAAGCAGCAGCATCTAATAGGGAGAACGACGAAGAACAGTTCCGTCGAAAATCAAGAAAGATTGGCACCTATTCACGAATCCCTCGGGAAGTGAGAAAATATCTTGCCGAGATATAAGGTTGATTACTGGATAGTACTATTCGTGTCAGAAGTTGACACAATTTCGACAATCACCCGAACGACACGTCAGGTGATTGCCGAGGGGGCATTGTTGAGCCCGAAATTTTCCACCACAGAAGGAAGTGACACGTGGCGCCAACCATCAATTGAAAGACATCAACTGATAGAGGTTTGAGTCAACAAAGAGGGACTCGCGGCTCAAGTAGAACTAGTCCCGGGAACAGAGATGTACCGCATGCGGTATATCATCGGTTGGAGCCATCAGCCGATGGGAGAAGCAGTCAACTGCTGGTTTGAAGGAAGATATCCAATTTCCCCACTCAAACATCGAAGTACGCGAAGTCGAAATCAGCCTTCGACTGGTCGAGCCAAAGAGGAAAAGACTCGCGTTCCGTGCGCAACATTACCATATGAGGCACACGCCATCGGCTGAAGGCTGCATCAGCCGACGGAAGGACGGGTCGGGCGAAGAGGGGCCCACGCCACGAACCGGACCAATCTCAGTCACGTCAGTCGATCATCATTTCGTCAAGAACCGTTCCTCGGCCGAAGAAGGTTATTAGACCGTCTTAAGCAAACGGCGGAAAAGGCGAAGTCAGGGTCAATCCTAAGTTGTTCGAGACCGCATAGGGAAAGATCTTGAAGAGAATGAAGGCGGAATTAAGGCGCAAATCTCGTAACAGACCCGGAATGGCAAGCGGCGTCCAGCATTGGAAAGCGCTAAGAATTACGCTCCGGCGCAACAATCAGGGGATGTACCTAGACGGGAAGCTACTACCATCCCATTTGAGGCTAATTGACTCAAAAGAAAGTAGTTGAGGATTTCTTGATAACTTCTCCCAAATCTCGTCGATTATTCAAATCAGTGTCTAATAAGCTGGTTTGGAATGTGTATAAATACCCGAACCATCGAAGGAAAAAGTGTCCGGCAACCTCGTAAGCCCGGTACCACCCTAGCTTTTTCTTCATATCTAGGAGTATGGTAACTTAACTTTTTTTTTTCTCTTTTTTACTACTTTCCTAGGAGTAGGCTTAATTTTAATCCTTCTATCCCTTTTTTCCCACTTGTATCGCCTTCCTTTTATCAATATAAAGTGTAAACCGACATCAGCCGTGTCTTTATTTTGTATCTCTTTAGAGTGTAAACTGGCCTATTAGTCGTATATTTATTGGTATTTCTTGTGCTTTAAAGTTACAATCGGCTCCTTAGCCGTATCATTTTTATCTCTTTCGGGTCGGCTATTCTAAGTCGAACCCGACGATCCCTCGATACCTCCGTAAACCCGATTCGGTTGTCCTCAGTCGATCGGTCGTGAGAAGTTACCAGAGGAGAACCCAGCCGAGCAGATCCCTCCTCGGCCTGATCGCTTGATTGTTAGCACACGGCATACTTCGACACCTCTGGAGGGTCACCCAGGGGCTTTCGACACCTCTGGAGGGTCACCCAGGGGCCGATCGCGCGCAAGCCACTTTTTGGCCCCAACACACAGTTATATGCATGAGATATGTATTAGTTTTGTTATCTCCAGCTCTGATATTTGTATTGTTATAAAAGCTATTTTTGCATATTAGACGCTTCATCTGTGCGAAGCTTCCCGTATAGGCGGCGGATCTGTTGGCGAGCCTGGGTCACAGTTTCGATCCCGGGGCGTGACAGTTGGGCCAGCTCGTGTCCGGCTCGTTTACCGAACACGAGTTGAATCAATAAAATATCGAGCTGAAAAATTCAGTTCGTGTTCGGCTCGCATAAAATAACGAGCCGAACACGAGCTAGCTCGCTAACAACATGTTAAATTTTCAGTCCTACTATTAGTTGAAGAGTTGAAAGAAAGTTTAAAAAATAGATCTTAATCTAATAATTAAAATTCACAAAAGATTTTTTTTTTTTTAACATAAGGTTGGTGTAAAATCCAAATAGTAAAAAATTATATATATATATATATATATATATATATATATATATATATATATATATATATATATATATATAGAGAGAGAGAGAGAGAGAGAGAGAGAGAGAGTCCGGCTAATATGCTTGTATAAGCATCAAGCAATTAGTGCTCGTAAGTTTTCTACCATAAGATCTATCCTTTTGACTAATTTTAATTCTTAGATCATGTTATTCCACTAACCACCCACTAAACCCAAGGGGCCCACTATTATCCTAACCACACAATCTTTCATTCAATGGCTAAAAACCTATAAGCGCCAATATGTTGGTACTTTTACAAGCATAGCAGCCCAATTATATATATATATATATATATATACATATATAGTAGGAGTCCGACTACTATATTTTTATAAGTAAAATCCTTTCGTACTCATAAGTTTTCGGTCCTTGGATGAAGGAATGTGCGGCTAGGATTATAGTGGTCCACTAATATTTATACTATTTCACTAACAACCCACTAAACCCTAGAAGGACCACTATCATTCTAACCGCACATTCCTTCATCCAAGGACGAAAAAGTTATGAGTACAAAGGAGTTTATACTCATAAGAGTATAGTAGCCCTACGCTATATAGTAGAGCTTATATACTTTCAAAAGCACAAGCCTAATTATACTTGTAAATTTTTTCTCATTGGATTTGCATTGAGATTTGTGCTATTGTACTTTCTCTTTTTCTCTCTTTAGTTGACTTTACAATAGCACAAATCCTAATACAAATTCAATGATAAAAAATTTATAAGTATAGTTGGACTTGTATTTTTAAAAGTATATAAACTCTACTATAAGTATATAAGCTTTACTCTCTCTATATATATATATACTATATATATATAGAGTCCGGCTAGAATACTATCGATAGCACCAAATAATTGGTGCTATCAAGTTTTCAGCCGTTGGATGAAAAGATATGCGGTTGGGATTATAGTGGCCCCCTAAGATTTTTACTATTCAACCAACCACCTAGTAAATCCCAGGGGACCACTATAATCCCAACCGCATATTTTTTCATCCAACGGCTAAAAACTTGATAGCACCAATGGCTTGGAGCTATCGATAGTATTCTAGCCTAATTATATATAGAATCCAGTCCCGATGTTTTTGAAAGCACCAAAATGTTGGTGCTATAATATTTTTGGTCATTGAATTAATTCTAATATTTTTTTGAATCATATACAATGGTGGGTTTCATAAGTAACCATTATTGTTGACTTTTAATCTAATGACCAAAAAATTAATTTCAAAGGCTAAATTTTTTTTAATATTTTTTAAGATATTTCAGCTCAATAGAGATAGATGAGCTTTTTTTTTTTTTTCTTTTTCTATTTTTTTATTTATTTTTTTTTTTTAAATAAACCTCTTTATAGCTGAGTTGGACTTTATATTTAAATTGCGCTAAAAATCAAATAATAAAAATCTCTATATTATATATATAATTATAATTAATATATATATATATATATATATATATATATATATATATATATATATATATATATATATATATATATATATATATATATATATATATATATATATATATATATATATATATATATATATATATATATATTATATAAATTATATAATATAAAATATATATATTTGAGCTGTTATCGAGCCGAACACGAACGAGTTGATCCCAACTTGTGTTCGGCTCATTTACTAAACAAGCGATTCGATCTCAAATTCATTTCGAACCAAACACGAGCTGAATCACGAACAACAAACTGGACTACCATCCCAAGTTATGACACGTTTAAATTCTTTAAGGCTATGTTTGGTTGGGGGATAAAGAGAGGATAACTCCTTTATCCCTCATTTATCCTCCAAACACAAAAAAAAATTGGAGTGATTTGTTATCCCTCCCTTAATGGGCTATTCTGGAATAGCCCGTTAAGGAGGAGAATAACAATTTCTCCCATTGATAGGAATAAGGTTGTTCCCATTCGGGAACAACCTTATTTCCATCTTTTTTTAATTTTTTTTAATTTAAATTAAAATTTATAAAATTTTAAATTTTAAATTTTTTTATTTTATAAATTTTAAAATTTTTAATTTTAATTTTTTATAAATCTAAAAATATAAAATTTTAAAATTTATACAAATTTTGTATATATAAATTTTAAATTTTTTATAGAAATTTTTTAATTTATAAAAATTTAAAAATTAAATTTTTTGCATCATCTTTTACATATTTTTTGAAATAATTAAAATTTAAATTTTTAAATTTAGAGAAATTTTAAATTTTATAACTTTTTAAATTTTTAACTTTAATTTTTAATTAATTTATAAATTTAATAAATTTTAAAATTTATACAAGTTTTAAAATTTTAAAATTTTAAATTTTTTAACTTTAATTTAAAAAAAAATTAAACGATATTATTTACTAAAATATAAGCTTTAATTTATACAAATATTAATTATTATTTAATTAATATTTTATATTAATTAATTAGATAAAATATTATTATTTTAAAATTATAATTATTTTTATTTTTTTACTATTCTCGCTTATTACAAGAAATAAACCAAACATAATTTCAGTTATTTCTAAAATTAACAGCTTTACAAATCAAACACTAATTTTCTTTTATCCATGACTATTTCGAAATAGCAAGCTATCCCAAAAAAAAAAAAATTTATTCCCAAACTCATAATCCCCGAACCAAACATTGCCTAAAATTTTAGAGTTTGGAGTTGACAAAAAATGGTGTCAGTGAAAAAGGTACAGGAACACAGGCACAACATTAGAAAACTCAGGGACTATTCATACATTTCCACCAAGACAATCACTTTCTTATTCTATTTACATGTGCTTGAGGAGAATTTATAGACCAACAAGCAAAGAAACCTATACCTCATTCAATAAGTTTACAAGCTATAGTTCAGTTTCATATAACCTGATGTCTCATACCAGCATAATCCATAATAATTAAACTTGATAATAAATTTGTTCCATAAACATTCACGCATTGAGAGAACACTAGCTCTCAAGAACAGAACTAAAGGCTTAATCACAAAAAGAAAAAAAAGGAAAAAAAAACCCTAGAAAAACGACGTAATTGTAAAATGCACCAACAAAGGGTTATGTTTTATATGGATCCATCAATTGGCACATCAAAGGCCAAATGATATATAAATACAACCAAAATAGAGCTAAGAACAAATTGAAAAAAAGAAAAAAAATTGTTGGGCCGGATAGAAGGCTGCTTCACTGAGATCACCCTAAGACGATCCTCATCCTTAGCTGGAGCAAACAGATGGTCACGAAGGCCACGTCGGAACTCCAATAGGAGAATACCATGTGTAATAAATAGTTATCCACCAACCAACAGTCACTTCCCTTTGAGTTTGCAATAGGCATATAAACCAGATCCAACAAATCCAAGGCATTGGCCGATAACATTCAGCTGAGAAATCAAAAAACAAGCATATAGTTTCAAATCAATACACGGAAAAGAATAGGAGAAAGAAGCACCAGAGCGGACTGGGGATTTGAACTCACCAAATCAAAAGGAAGGCCACCAAATATTACCCAGCCAAGCCCGATAGTAAAAACATCCTGAAACATTGTGAGTATTAGCAAATGCGTCGACCGAAGAAACATGCAAATGAAATGGCATGGGATTTGGGAAATTTAACCTTGAGATTACCACACATCGTTTGTGTAAGTGCGGAATTCAGGGTGGTGTTCAAAAAGATGCTGTAATTCAAGAAAAATGCCAATATGCAGGAAAGGAGCATCAAAACCTGCAAATTCAACAGTTTAATGGGGTTCCATCAACAGTTTAACAGTTTACCTGCAAATTCAACAGTTTAGCTTTTCGGGAAATTTTCAAACGAACAATTTCAACGAAGTCTTTCAGTTTAATGGGGCATTTTATATCTGGTAGCTGTGTAAAATAAATTTGATAAAATTAATTTCTGTTTAGCTCTACTGGAAGCACTTCAGATAAAGAGGAAGAACCAATCTGTAAACATCACCAGTCACATACAAGATTGCGTACAATAGTTATAATTTCCATTTGATTGGTTCTTCATAGATTAAGCTGCCTATGGGAAAGCATCAACCAACATGAGTACATGAGTCAGCAGTTGCCAATTATATAAATCTATTGGGGGGCCATTGCAACGCGCAGGGATAAAAGCCTCAGGACTATGATAGAATCCATAATTAGATTCACCAGAGGAGCTTCAAAAACCCATTAGCTGCTTGAGCAACCGATGTGAGTGTGTTGAGTTACGGAAAGAATAGGTTTGTTCCATCAGACGCTCTTGCCATATAGTTGCAGATTCAGATCTTGTGAGCAACTACTTCATGAAAAATTGTGAAGGCTAGGACTGCCTCTGAATTGTCGCAATCAAAAGTCCACTTTGGTGGGACAACAACTAGAAAATGGCAATTTAGAAATGGTCATAGTCCCTGGACTAGTGTATCAACTTGGATTTGCAATAATGGAACACTGCTTCTATTACTAAGAACTGCCCATTTTCCAAGATTCTATTACTAAGAACAGTAAGTACACTCACCAACATGCATGATTATTTACAAAATAAAGTACATTTCTATATCAAAGTTACAGATCTCTAGAATATAAGAGACAAATCAGGTCCAGGGGAAAATTTTCAAAGTTGACCAATTTTGCAGAATATTGTAACTATATTGATAACGAGGGAAGTGGCGACACACTCCTGTTCGACGAATTTGTATGATTTTCCATTAACAGGATGGACTCTTTGATCCAACCAAGGTCTAAGAATATCTTAGTCCAGCTGTTCTCAGTAATTATAACTAAAATCGTGTGTGGACACAAGCATGCTATATGTGAATAGCTATACGTATATAATAGACACGCATAAGTAAATGCAAATATTTTTTAGTTTTACCACGTCAAAGTACCTGAAATCCAGGGGAGTAAAGATGAGGAAAATTCATAGTCAACTCCAGATCACCCCGAATGTATGTCCAGATTAATAATATTGGTCCACAAACCAATCCTGAAAATAAACAAAAACATACTAAGTCAAATATTTTCAGTTAATCTGAAAGTCGATTCGAAACTCATTAAAATTTAGTGAAATATAGTTAGTCAATGGAAACGGAACCAGCGATTAAACAGAAACACCATTTGTAATTACCATTACACCACATGAGACCAAAGCTATTGAGGCCACTGGATTTCCCTGGAAAACAGTACATATACAATAGTGAGAGCATCAAACAACAAAAAGGAGGATAAAATGAAGTGGTACTGGAGGGACAACGGCAGTACCAATACGGTTTATAGTTGCAAGATAAATTGCCGTTGTAATGTTGGCCAGAAAAACAATGGCATAGCCATAGGCATCAAATGACAAGTCTCGAGCGCCAGCAACAAAAGCTCCAAACACTATCAAAGCCACACTGATAAACCCTTGGTTATGCCATTAAAATAACAATCAGAAGATAAATATACATGGTAAGAAACAAACAATTTTGTAAAAATAGAAAACAATATATTTGCAATAAAAAAAATGATATAATCTTGAAATATAAAATCTTATACAGGAAATGTGATGAGAATCATACACACTACATGCTTTATTACATGCTCAAGCTCATGTAACTAATATATTGGCTAACCAGCATATGTAGGACGTGTTATCAGCCTCATAAGGCAAAAGTAATATGTCAGCACATATTCAAGGTTCACGGAAGTACAATAGACAGCCTTAAAAGTTTTTACCTGCCAAGAACAGGGGGTGTATACTTTTGTCTCGTCAACAAATACTCCACAATCAATGTAAATAGCACTGTAGTACGCCTTAGCGTGGTGTACATGGGAACATTTACTCCACGTACGGATTCCATTGACGTTATCTTTAAGCGAAACAGAAATGGAAGACATTACTTACAATTCGAGATAGTAATTTGATAGAATCGTCTAAAAATTCAGTTACTAATCATTTTTGTAGGTCAGAAATACTGCATACCATGTAAAGCAAGTACGCCAAAGAAAGGGGAAGTGTATGCATCAATGTCTTAAGAGGCACAAGGTTTACTGAATCAGATGCAATCCGAGGTTCAGTAACAGTAAAAGAAATTATCTTCCAGCGTCTCATTGCATAAAGAATAGAGGTCGAGCTGATAATCTGCAAAAACACAGATGATTTCACAAAATGAACAAGAAAAGAAAACTACTTTCAAGTAGAGCAGGAGTAAAAAAAAAGGGGTTCAGTAATCCAGTGTAATCTAAAAATACTTCTTGCAAGTCAAGGGAGGCATCATGAACAATAGAAGATGCACAAAATATGCATGTAAATAATCTAGTTCAGATATATATATATATATATATAGAGCTAGGCTGGAATACTATTAATAGTAACAAGTCATTGGTGCTATTAAGTTTTTAACCCTTGGATTAAAAAATGTGTGGTTGAGATGATAGTGGGCCCCTTGGGTTTAATAGGTGGTTTGGGAAATAGTAAAATCTAACGGATGAAAATGATCAAAGGGTAGAAAACTTGATAGCACCAATGATATCGTACTATTAATAGTATAGTAGCCGGACACTATATATGTATGTATATGCAGCTAGGGACTATTAAACTTGATTTCGTACTATTGATAGCACACATTTTTTAATCTGAGGGTTAACAACTTAATAGCACCAATGACTTGGTAGTATTAATAGTATTCCAGCCTAACTCTCTCTGTCTCTCTCTCTCTCTCTCTCTCTCTCTCTCTATATATAGAACTAGGTTTGTGTGCTTTTAGAAGCACGAAGGCCTCCGTGCTTCCAAGTCGTTTTCGATGTTGGGACTTCCGAATGGACTTCGGCTCCATTAAACTTGATCTAGAGTATTTAAAAGGCCTAGAAAATGAATTTCATAATTTTTCGATATCATTTGCCTAGTGATCAAAAGGGCTCAAAATCAACAATTTTAATGGTTGTGGTGAGCCGTTAACAAGTTTAACGGTGTAAAAATATCCAAATCAGGTAAAATTTTGATAGAAAATTCTTTATACCACATAAAACAAGATCAATATCTTTGATCTAAAATTTTAGTATCATAGCATCACATTTTGTGAAATTTTTAATTTCAGCCGTTGATTTCGAGCCCTTTCGATCATTAGATAAATGATATTGAAAAATTACAAAATTTATTTTCTAGGCACTTCAAATATTCTAGATCAAGTTTAACGGAGCCGATGGTCGATTCGGAAGTCCCAACATCAAAAATGACTTGGAAGCACGGAGGGCTCCGTGCTTCTAAAAGCATACTGGCCTAACTCAATATATATATATATATATATATATATATATATATATATATATATATATATATATATATATATATATAAGGAAAAAAAGTGCCGCCTCGTCCCGAGAGGCACGGGGCGACACGTAGGTACAAGGGCCGTGCCGTGCGTGCCGTCCCTCTTTTTTTTTTTTTTTTTTTTTTTTTCTTTGTTTTTTGTTTTTTTTTGTGTGCAAATCCTGCGCTCTCTCTCTATCTCTCTCTCTCTCTCTCTCTCTCTCTCACACACACACACACACAGAGTTAGTTTTGATTTTTTTGTTACGGTTGTTTTTCTTTTCTCTCTCACAATTAGTTTTGATTTTTTTATTGTGATTGTTTTTTTTTTGGGTGGGCTTTTGTACCTCTCATCCGTTGTTGTTTTTTTCTTTAATGAATTGTTTTTTTTGTAGGTCCTTATGTCTCCCATCCAATTTTTTTTTTGGGATTGACCTTTATATTTCCTACGTGATTTTTTCCTTTTAAATATTTTTAATTTGTAAAGTTTTTTTTTTTAAGAAATATAAAATTAGATAATCTTTTTATTTATATTTTATAAAAAGTTGAAAATAAATATAATTGATTTAATTATTATATAGTCAAAATTTTAATTATTTTAGATAGATCTAGTATTTTATATGAGATTTGCGATAAAAATATTTTTAACTTTGAAAATTATATTTTTGAATTCAAAAGATTGAAAATACTGATAAAATTAAAAGATAAATTAAATCAATTAATACTTAAATTTGTTTAATTTATTTGTCATATAATTTATTGCTAAGTTTTTATGAATAGATCTAATATTTTTTTGAAAAAAATTTAATAAAAAATATTTTCCTTCAAATATTTAATAAATATTTTTAAAAAATTTAAATAAAAAAAAATTATCAAAGCAATTACGGTCCTATTATCGTTAATCTAATTATCTAGCGGTCTCTCGTCAAATCAATATGCATTAATCTTGCAAATATACATTTAAATTTTGTAAAAAAATATTTCTCTAGTTTTGTATATTATATTTTTTTTAAATTTCAAGAAAAAAAAGATAAAATCAAACTAATTTTAAAAGTTAATCAATTCTCACAATTTTTCTAAAAATTTTGAAAAAAATATTTTTCTTCAATTTTAAAAAAGTAAAAATAAAAATAAAAATTATCGGCATAATTGTGATTCTATTCTAGTCGCTCTAGTCATCATATGATTCATCGTCGAATCAATATATGAATTTTAAAAAAAATTGAGAAAAAAATATAACTTTCTATGAATTAATATTTTATAACTTCTGAAAAAAAATTATAAAATCAAAAGAATTTTTCAAGTTAATAAATATGATTTTCTCATCATGTTGTTCTTTTTCTAACTTTCTTGAATGAATTTTACTTGTGAATTTTATTATTATATTTTAATTTCTATTCTCTATGAGATATAATTTTTTAAAATTTAAAAAAACTTACTACTATAATAATTGATGAGTATAGTAAGCTATATATAGTCAATATTTATAATTATTTAACTAAACCTTTCAAAATAGCATTATAAAAGTTTATTGGGAACAAAAAAAATTTAAAAAAACGTGCCAGAGCGTGCCACTGGCAGGTCATGCGTATCCATCGGCACGGAAGCGTGCCCATGCCGTACCGCGCCAGGCGGACAACGGCACGTCCCCGTGCTACGGCACTTTATTCCTTGATATATATATATAGGGGCACGGTACGGGGGAGGGGAGGTTCTACCCCCCTCCCCAGTCTCGGCGATACCCAATGGGTATCACTCGAACCAGTGCCAAGCGTGCCCGGGATTTTTTTTTTTTTTCAAAAACACATGAATTTACTATTTGATCGTACCATCTTTTTTGTTTTTTTCCTCTTTCCACATTAGTTTTTGATTTTTTGATTTTTTGATTTTTTATTTTTTTTCCTTTCTCTTTTTACCCGTGAATAGGAAAGGAATATTTTTTTCCTTTTCCTCCATTCCCCCTCCCCTTGCCCCTCCTGCTCTCGCACCTGCAACAAATTTTCTATACTCTCTCTCTCTCTCTCTCTCTCTCTCTCTCTCTCTCTTTCTTCCTTTCTTTTCCTTTCTTTCTCCCGCAATATATCTTCTTAATTTTTTTTTTTCTTTTTTCATCACTTAAGAAAGAGGCAAAAAAATTGCAAATCGCAGATCTACTTATTAGGTAAGTAAAAAATGTTATAATTTAAGTTTTTATTTAGAATTTTTGAATATTTCATAATAATAAAGCTCTTTTTTAAAAGAAATATAAAATTAGTCATTTTTTATTTAAATTTAAATAATTATTAGACTTGTAAATTTTATTATTATATTATTATTTCTATTCTCTATGAGGTATAATTGTACTTTATATATAAAAAAATTTATTAGCATGTTAATTGGTGAGTATAGTAAGCTATATATAACCAATATTCATAATTATTTGATTAAACATTTCAAAACAATATTATAAGAGCTTATTGGGAACAAAAAAAAAAAAAAAAATAGTACCAGAACGTGCCACTGGGAGGTCATGCGTATCCATCGGCACGCAAGCGTGCCACGTGTCGGCATGGAAGCGTGCCAGGCGGACAACAGCACGTTCCCGTGCCACAACACTTAATTCCTTGATATATATATATATATATATATATATATATATATATATATATATATATATATATATATATATATATATATATATATATATTAGGTGAGCTTCTAGACAAAAGAAGTTGTAAAACTATTTTTACCACAATAAGGTGCATAAGTAGAAACTTAAAATTCCAAGGAAAAATATAAACCACAAAAATAGTGATCTAGTTCTACACAACGTACTCTACACAGGATAAGTAGTTAAGTACATGGCAAGGGTAGGAATAGATACCTAAAATTTATCATTATTCATCTAGAACAAAGATTTTGAGCATTACGTGCCATGCCGATAAGTGTCATTGACATAATACTTGTGTGCTGACACATTTTGGCACAAAAAAAATTTCTTTGGCTCCAATATATTCTAATTGCTTTTGATAAATTTTTTATTAGATCTTTGTAATCCATTAATGTAATTTACTTGATAATTTTGAAAAAAAAAAAAGGATTTTGAACTTTGACATCGGCATAGGGTTTGTATCATGCCAATACCTTGTCAGCACATGGCAAGGCACAGTAGGCCAACACGGCAAGGCCCAGTAAGCCCGGCCTGGGCCGATAGGCACTTAAATCCTAGGTCTAGAAAAATTTACAAGGATTTTAGCAAGCTACTACACTCTAATGACACAAGTAAATCAACACATTGATGTTCTTAACACCATTTGGCTTCTAATGAGAAATTGCTAAATATGTATAATACTTGCATTCAATGGCACATCCCACTTCACTTTATCATAAAGAGTAGGTAATAAAGTTAGCATACATGTGAAGAAAAATGGAAGTGTTTGGCAAATAACAAATGAATGAAGATTTACATAATGAAATTTGAAGAGGGATTCAGATGGAAGGAGGATCTATTAGGGATTAAAAGATCCAATAGTTATAATAGTAACAAAAATGAGAAAAAGTAGCTGATGGATGGTCGTGCACCAACTACATACCAAGCAAATATTTGAACAACAAATAAGATATGTCATAGTATGATAAGAAAAGACAATCACACGTATTACGAGCTATTTGATTGAAACGTTAAGACATAATGATGAGAAAACACTTAAGTTAGAACATTACAATCATTTTGGATGAGAACTACTTAAAAAATGAGCTGGAAATGTGCAATTGAGAGACGAGTCCAAAATCACGCGAAGAGATTGACAGCGGGATAATAACAGTAGTGCAACTTGAAATTTCAGAGGACTTAACAAAGAGCAGACATTAACTAGACCATGCAGCATGCAAAAGTTGATAAAGAATAATATGTCAAGCTTATTGAACTACTTGTATGAACTAATCATCAAAATGCGCAAGTTATAGCAAGTACCATTATACATTTAGAAACAACCCATCCATTATAGGAATATCATGATGCTGCAATAAACAAGCGGCAGATATTGCTTACTACAACATTCAGAAATATTTGAATAAATCATTGCATTAGACTAGTTTGCAATTGCAAGCATTTTTGAAGAATGGAGGATACCTGAAGGAGCGTTATAACATTAGCACATGGGAAACTATACGAAGACAAAGCAGCTTTGTTGAACATCACTAGTAGAACTGCAAAATGAATAGCCAACATCGGAAGTCAAAATGCAATAACAATATAATTATATAAAAGAGAAAAAACAAAAAGATAGCAACAAATTATCAGGTAATCTTTCACGACATGATGACTGAGAAATATTTTTCAGTCGAATTTCATAAATGGTAAGTATTCATGAGCTTGATATTGATTGATGCGTTTAAATATTGGAGTTTTTGGCTCATATCATCTGTGTGTTCAGAGAAGCAGATTAGACTTCTAAACAAGCAGGGAATGTTGGTTCTTAATCATAACATGCGTAACATAAGCATTAAGGTTTGCAGTTAAAAAAGTAACAACAGTGTAAAAAATTGTTGGTCACTGTGTATTTGTTTATGTAGAAGCAAAGGTGGAAAAGAAAAGCAACGGAAGAAGAAAGATGCTTGATATTTCCGAGATTGACTCAGATTGCTAGTAATGTTTTACTAGCTTTACTTAAATTTGCTTCTACTTTGTTTTGACAATGGCCATATAAGTGCTTTCATCTTAGGTCTCGGCTATATATATATATATATATATATATATATATATATATATATATATATATATATATATATATATAGTCCGGCTACTATGCTTGTACAAGCACCAAGCAATTGGTGCTTGTAAGTTTTCTACCGTTAGATCTACCCCTTCGACTAATTTCATCTCTTAAATTATTTTATTCCACCAACCACTCACTTAACTCAAGAGGCCCACTATCATTCTAACCACACATATTTTCATCCGAGGGCTAAAAACCTACAAGCACCAATGACTTGGTACTTTTAAAAGCATAGGAGCTCAATTTTATGTGTATATATATATATATATATATATATATATATATATATATATATATATATATATATATATATATATATATATATATATATATGATTTGGTTTCCTCGAGATCTGAATATTAAATACTTTCTTACTGACATGCTATCAGAATTCTACTCCTCCGTACCTTCCGATAGTTACCAGGAAATCTATTTCCTTATCTTATGAAGGAGAAGAATAATGAGATTCCATGATCCATTTGTTGCTTGAAATGGTAAAATATTTTCAGACATGTCTGGAATTTAATACTTCCAACTCAAAATTGGTGCCAAAGCACATACAGTGAAGATCCATGTGGTTAAAATGATCCAGATTATACATATTGTCTGGAAGCCAAAAACCATAACATGTGCACCTCAAACTTGAGCCAACAATATTATTGATATCAATCCTATGGTAACTATATTTCACCCATTGAGCAAACCACAAAGAACCATCAATTCTTATTCAACTACCCTTATAAATTTGAGTGAGTCTCATCGGACTTCTTGGGTACAGATTAACTCATTTCTTGCCTAAAGAAGAAAAAATTAACAGCTTTTGCTAAGCTAAATTTATGAAAAGATTCCTGCTGATACTTCATTCTGCATTAATAACTAAAAGCAAGGCCTACTTGTTGCCTTTCCTACCACTGAAGTCATCAATCATAAAAAATATTCCTAAATACTGTTCCAGATAACTATATTTCCTCGTGATAACATAATAAGACCTCTATTACCGCCTCCTTTAAAACTTATTTTCAGATCATGCTACAAAAAAGGGGAAAAAAAATCTTATAAAACGAAATAAAGCAGCAAAAGAGGACAAGAAGGTCATACTACATGTCTCCTGCATGAAGAAGAAACCTAGCATCTTTGGCCTCACTATTGAGTAGAATTTATGAAAAGATCCTACTTTCATCAGAAAAGCCCTAGTCATTTATGCGCTAAGAACTAAGAAACAATACCTTCTTTTCCGGATCCCTGCAACACGAAGCCAGCAATCAAACATTTTTCCTTTAACTAAGTCAGAAGATATCAATATCCCATCATGATTGCACAACGAGATCTCTAATACTGTCTCAATTGGAGCGTATTTACGGATCACTGCAGAAACGACAAAATGTCCATACTATCTATACTCTCTTGAAACCAAAAACCGTAACCTTGGCTCCTCCGAGTAGAACATTAAAACATTATTGCTATCAATTCCTTACCCTCAATTCCACTCAATTCTACCGATGAATCACAAAAGAAGCAACAATCCATTCGTTTCTCCAACAATCTATCCAAATTCGAGTCTCATCCTTCATTTTTTTTGTAGTACATACATGCATATATGAACTCATTTCTTGCTTAAAAAAAGAAAAATTAACAGCTTTTGTTTGCATCTTTTTGGCCAAATTAATGAAACAATTCCAAATAATATCCATACTTATAAATATTCCTAGTAGGAAATAAACAAAAACCCTAACTTTTTGCCATTTCGGCCACTCAAATCTATCGATCAAACACCTTTTTCCTCAAATCCGCCACTAGATAATCCATAACCCACTACGGTAACACAACAAGATCGTAATTACTCCCCCCTTTAGACCTTATCCACAGATCACAACCCAAAAATAGCCAAAAAAAAAACCAAAAAAAACAGCAAAATATTTCGATTAAAAGAGAAGAAATGGGGGGAGGATGAGAAGGGAGCGAACCGGCGCAGGACATGTAGGAGAGGGCAGCGTAGGCGCCGCGCCGGGTCATGGCGGAGCCCTTGAAGAGGAGCGCGTCGTCGTCGCCGCCGCCGCCGCGCGGAGGATCCGACACGGGGAGCACCGCGCCCTTCGGCGAGCCCATCCTCCTCCTCTCCTCTCTTGTTATGATTCCGTGTGGAAGAGGAGGTATATATATATATATATATATATATATATATATATATATATATATATATATATATATATATATATATATATATATATATATATATATATATATGTAAAAAAGGAAAAATGAGCAAGGAGACGAAATTTAATTATTGGAGTTCGTTCCGCCGGCGGGGATGGTTGTGGCGATTGAGGTGGTGAAGGTGGAGGTATTCTTTGTCTGACCGCTCGAAGTCGTGCTTCTTCGCCGAAGGTTCGAACTTCAAAGAGGGAAAGATCGGGCCGTCTGGGGACGACGACGACAGACAGCGAGAGAGAGCGGTCTTCGGCAAAGCGGTTAACTGGGAAATTTCCTCTAGTGAAAAAAAAAACAATAAATAAAAAGAAATCATAATGCCTAGTCACATTTTGATGCTATGTCCATTTGTACATAATCTTCTTTTTTTTTTTTTTTTTTTTTTTTTTTTTTTTTTTTTTTTTGTATGTGTACCATTAGACAAGTACAATATATATTACAACTAATATCATAATATAATCAACCAATAATTCAGAGATAACTAATACATCATAATGAGAATCATAACTAACATCCACAACTAAATCATATTCATATGATACTAAAACTAAAGCAACTAAATTATATAAGTAACTTTAGTGCAAAAAGATAAAAGAGGTGGCTAGTCGTAAAGCTGGTAATAGAGACGGCTCTATCAATACTTTTACATTATCGTCCCGACATTTTACCACCCGACGAATCTGAAAAAAGAGTCACCGAAAAAGAAGTCACCAAAAGGTATGAGATTCAACTGAATGTATCCCAGTGGGTACAACAAGCCGAAAAACAGCAAGTCGTACATGCTGGTATACAATAATCGACGAATAATAAATCATTAGGCAATATTGGAGTAGGTAAATAATAGGTATGATAATCATAGTGTAGAAACCGTGATTTTTAAAATCCAAAATTTAAGTTTAAATAATTTTCTGGATTATTTAAATGACAAAAAATGAGAAATTAATAGTACATTAGTGGCCCTAAAATACCGACTTTTGATCGGAGCCTGATCTTGAAAATCCAAGATCACCGGTGCGACCGTCTCGTCGAAACAAGAAAGATTGATATTCATATGTTTTCGATCCGACGGTCGAATCTTCCACAAAACAGCGAAAGAAAAGTGGGCCCCACAACTTAAGTTGTGAATAGTAACCCCGATTTAAATCCCCTTTTGACCAACGTTGGTCGTTTCGCCGTCTAGACCCCAGACATAGTAGTATGAGTAGTCAATTCTAGCTATTTTTGACGTTCTGAGCGCAATGGCACTGACGGTTTTCGCGTTTGGCGATCCGGGTGCATCGAAATGCATGCGTCGCTCTACAATCTAAAGTAGATTATGGCATGAGATTTTATTCGAGCTCCGAATCAAGCAAGCAAATACGCTACTTGAAAGGCCTCGACGAGCCGGACGTCGTGGCGAAATCCGTTTTTCGTTTCGACGACCGAAACGCCTCGAAAGGCATGAATTACGGTGAAAAATGGAGTATTTTGCAGAAAAACCCAATATTTTATGCTCCGAAATCCGTGCCACTTCTTGGAGAGGGACTGAGATGCGAAATAAGTATTTTTGGTAAAGGACTTAAGTCCAAATTCTGTGTAGGTGAGGACTTATTGGCATATTGTTACAATATGCATATTAATACATGCATATTGATGCCTCTTGGACTCCCTCACCCGAGCCACCCCTTCATCTCCTCTCTGCAACCGACACCATCTCCTCCACCTCTCCCAAGCGTCGCGTCGGCGCCACCGCCGTCCCCGTCGCCGGAGCAGCCAAGAGAAGCCACAACAAAGAGTTGTCTTCTCGGGTTGGAGTTGTGGGAGGTGCCTTGGAAGGTTGGGTTGGTCCTAACTTCAACTGAAGTGTCTCTGTGTGTGGCCGTGGCCGAGTCAGGGTGGAGCCAACGCCGGCCTCCGCCGTGCGCCACCGCGAGAAGGCTTCTTCTTCCTCCTCTCTCCCGGCGAGGTAAGATGTTGGAACTTATTGTTTTTATTTGGCCCATGGACCCTAGAAGTGTGTTCCTGACGTCGAGTGGCACCCCTCTGTGAAGTTTGAGCCGCCGCCGTGGTCCCAGTTGCCGGCGGGAGCACCCTGTCGCCGGAAACGCCATTTTGGCCGATCTTCAGCGTGGGAAGGATCCAACCGTCGAGATGAAGATCAAGACCGTTGAACCTCTTCCTCTCGATGACTGCAAGGGCTCCATGAAGTCTCAGGCCGATCGGTTGAGGATCTGAGTCGCACGAGCCAGCCCTAGAACCGGGCTATTTTGTGTTTTGGTCGACCCTCGCCGTCCGGCGCCGCCGCTGCCCCACGCCGCCGGCCACCGCCTTGGCAAGCTCCGTAGCACCAAGTGGAGTCATCTGGTCCAAGTTGGAGGACCTCTTGTGCTCCGGTAATAAATTCGCCATTAACGGCCACCGAGCTCGGGTGAACTTGGCCGAGCTCCGCCGTCGTGCGTCGCCGGCGCTTTCCGCCGCCTGCTAGTGACCCAGGTATTCTTGTAGGATCTGTAGAAAGCTTCCTATCATTTTGCATGGATGTTTAGACGTAGGATTTCCATCTTTGTAGTGCACCCTTGAAGCTTGGCCGAGCTTCTTCTCCGGCCGCCGCCGACGCCTCGGGGCTCCGGCCAACCGTTCAGGTGAGTTGTTAACACCTTATTTAAGGTTTCCATCAAGTTTTTTTAGATGAATAAACCCTGTGTATAAAGTTGGACCATCTTTATATTTAAATGGTTTTGTGGGTGTTTTCCGGCCATCCGTCGCCTCCGGCATCCAGCGCCAAGCCTGGCCGTGACCAAAAGTCTTCTGGGAGGGTCCTTTATGTGGTGCTCACCTTTGCATAAGGTCTGAGCCTGGTCTGATCAGCAGTTGGCCAGCCCGAGTCTTGTGCTTTTGAGGGTGTTGCTCCGGGCAACTTTCCGGCCACTCTCCGGAAATCCGCAGGTGAGCATAACTGTCCTTTGCTTATACTAAGTGCCATGCTCCAGTTATTTTACAATTTGATCAAGTATAAGTATAGTTGTAGCAAAGTGTTATTTTGGACCTTAAGTGTTTATGGGCCAACTTTGTTGTTGGGCTTTGTGTTGGTCTAAGCCAGTGAGCACGAGTTTCGTCTCATCGTAACGGACACGCTGAAACTTACGGCGCTGTCTTTGGATTCTTGGATTGGGAGATCGAGACAAAATAATGCTTAAATATGTGTTTTTATGCAATTTTAGAGAAATTTATGGATCAACTTGCAAATGTAGCATGCTGGTTATTTTTGGGCAGCGTGTACGCATCCTCTAAGCTTTTTGTTAGAGGTCCATTGGCTCTCGTTGAGCAGAAATTGATTATTGGTCTGTAAATCGGCAAAATCGTCGGTTTAACGGTATCCCGGTGGCAATCGCGCAATTCGGAAAAATTGCGGCGGTTCCGTCTAGCCGACTGTTGAGTCCCAGTAGAATCTGGTTGAGCCGACGGCAAAGAATTTAAAGCCCGAGTCTCCCGGAAACCCAAAAGGAATTTTCGGGAGGGGCATTTTGGTAATTATACCAACATTTGATTAAAGGGTTGATTCTAGCAAAGTGTTAATTGTCAAACACTAATGTTTTAGTATTCCGAGGTTGTACGTCAGGTTTTGTCAAAATCGGAAATTTATAAGCGCGTTCGGGTCAAAGTGAGCCGAACGGCGGATTTTCGACGATTCGCGTTGATCTGGAAAAGATCCGGGTTTTAGTTGAGTTGGGGTTAGTGTGATTAAGTTGTTCCCTGATCAGCATTTTTGATTCAGGTTGGCACAGTCTTCGAGCGTTCTGTTGGAGTCAATAGTTCGCCTGCAAACGACAGGTGGGTTTATCTTCGGTCCGGGCTTTATCATTTCGGGCCTCTAGGGTATAGTATTGGTTGGACCCCTGTTCTTGTAGCCTAGATATATTTCGAGCCTGCCTTCCTTTTGATCAGTTTTATACTGATATACAAATGATTTTAGTCAACAAATGTTTTCGTCCAAGCATCGCAGGGTCGCCTGAGTCTGTTCTTGTTTGATAGGACGAAGGCATTAGCTCTTCGAGGTTTGGACATAAAACTTGTTTTCAAATTATTTTCCTAAAAAGATTTTTAGCCTTGCATGATTGATCTTTAGTTGCTTCCAGTTATTATGACTTTATTTCTGAACATTTGCCATGCCTGATTGGTCATTAGCTAGCTTGCACATTTATACTTGATTATCAGTATATCCTGATCCATGCTCTAGTAGTTGTTGATTATATTCTGCCTATGATTGAGATCTAGTGGCTATTCTGCATTGCACCCTTGTTGGGATTTTGGACATTGCTAGTTTGCATACCTGATTATCAGTACTCCCTGCTTATATCTGATCCATGCTATAGTAGTTGATGATTATTCCTGCTTATGAGTTGAGATTCAGTTGGTTCTGATATTGCATCCTTGTTGGGATTGTTTCGGCTTGTTGTTGATCATTTGAGTTGAGATTCTGTTGGCATACTACTGTTGCATCCCAGTGGGGATTTTTCTGGCTTATTGCCGATTACCCGGTCAGTGGACCGAGAGCTTGAGCATTTGCATTATGATCGCCCGCACCGTTGTTCTTCACGTACACTAGCGGGCTGATCCCCCGCAGTGGTGTACTTTACCGGTAAAGTGGTCAGCAGTGGCGACCCGTGGCCCCCAGGGGGGGGATGTCAACCAGGTGGTGCCAGGTGGGCAGTTTGCCTGAGATCCTCGTGACCAATAGTGGCATTGATTGTGTAGTAATCGTGAATTTTTAAAAGGTTTAAATAAATTCTGGATTAATTAATAGCAGAAAGTAATAAATAAAGCCCCAAAAATATCGCTTTTTGATCGGGATCTGATCTCGAAAATCTGAGTTCACCATTGCGACCGTCTCGTCGAAACATGAAAAATTTATATTCACTTGTCGACGATCCAACGGTCGGATCTTCCAGAAATCAGCGAAGAAGCTGCGGGCCCCGCAACTTATGTGTGAATAGTAAACTCCGGTTTTCGGACCCTCAGGATCGACAGTAGGCCAAACCACTATCTGCAAAATAAGACTACCAGTATGAGTAGTCGATCCTAGCTATTTTCGACGTTCTGGACACAATGGCACTGACGGATTACGTGTTTGGCGATCCGGGTGCATCGGAGTGCGTGCGTCGGATTGCGACACATAAAGCAAGATGGCCCGAGAATTCATTTGTGCACCGAATCAAGCAAATGAACA
Organism: Tillandsia leiboldiana; assembly: GCA_029204045.2. Lineage (NCBI taxonomy): Eukaryota > Viridiplantae > Streptophyta > Magnoliopsida > Poales > Bromeliaceae > Tillandsia > Tillandsia leiboldiana. The sequence continues at coordinate 40,857,483 of CM055070.1, forward strand.
GCCTATCTTAAAGGTCTCGACGAGCCGAACGTCGTGGCGAAGTCCATTTCGCATTTCGTCGAGCAGATTTTCTCGAAATGCGTAAAAAGCGCCAAATTATCGTTTTTTCTTCGAATAACTTAAGTGTTCTTGGGCCAAAGCTCTTGGAACCTTGTTGTTGGGCTTCTGCCAACTTGGGAAGCCCATGAATATGGTTGAGCAGAGCTCGGGGCTTGGGGGTTGTGTGTGAACCAGGGTTATGCAAAAGAATCTTGCATTTATTGTGTATGCCTCTTGGTCTACCTTGGGCCAGAGCTCGAGGGGTCTGTGGGGAGGATTCAAAGCATCAACTCCTCTGCATCTCCCAGACCTTGTCCCCGAAGTGTTGGTGGCCGTGGAACACTAAGCCATTGGGACCAAACCGAGGGAGGAGGAGAGAAAGGAAGGTTGGAACCAAATTGCTTCAAGATTGGGTTGGAGTGCTGAGAGGAGTTCCTCTGTGCCAGAGGACCTTGCTGGAGTTTGCAGTGGCCGCGCGTGCAAGAGGAGTAAACTCCGGCTTCATCCCATCTTCTTCCAACTCGGCCAAGGTAAGGATCCCCAAACCAAAGGTTGTTTGGACCCGGGACCCCTAGCAGTAGGATTTATAAGTTTTTATTAAGCTCCCTGCAAGACCTGAGCTCCCCATGCAAAGCGCATGGCCGGCGGGAGCCAATTATGGCTGAAAACCTAATAATGCTTCACTTTGATATAACTATGTATATAATGAACCAACTAAGCTGAAAATTGGTATGTAGGGACTATAGGACATGCCTAATAATTCTGAAAAATTTGAATAAATATGCCTTAGTATTTCGGGAGATATTTGATGCCCTAGTTTTGGGTTTATTTGTATAATGGCCGAACTTCCAACTCCGGCGCCGGCGGGCTTCCCTGACGCCGGCCACCTAACCAGATCACTTGCTGGGACCAAGAGGATCCCAACCATGCTTTTGCATGGCTCCCATGCAGCCCGAATGAGGGTCGGCCATGGTTGACCCGAAAGTGAACCCCAACGTCGCCGCCGGCGTTCCGGCCATCTCTGGCCGGGGAGGAAGTGTCGGGAAGCTTCGTATAGACCAGAGGAAGCTTCCATGCAAGTTAAAAGGCTTCTTATAGCCTCTGTAAAAATTCGCCATTAACGGGCTTGAGCTCCAAGATGGAGCTTTGCTCTCCGCCGCCGCCGCCGTGCCCTGTCGCCGGGCACAGGCACAGAAAGATTCCCAGAGTGATTTAGCACCCAATTGGTCAAGTCATTTGATCCTAGATGCCCTGGGTTGCTGGTCACGAATTTCAAAGCCAAGGGGGTCATCTTCTTCCCCGAGCTTGTGGCCAACCTGGGTGTTGAGCTTGTTCCAAGTTGCTGGAAAAGTTCCTGCAACCTGGAGGAGTTTATTCCCTCAAGTTTTGCAGGGTCTGGTACTGTGAATGCAGAGATCCAACCTTGGGTTGGGTTGTGGGTGTTGTTAGAAATGGTGCACACCACTTGTTTGATCAAATGCCTGAGAGAGAAAAGAATTGGAATTAGGCTGCAAGTTGTATATCAAAGTTACTCAGGAAGGTCCCCTGAGCTTGATGCTCACTTCTGATCAACTTGGATCTGTGTGGACAGGTAATTGATGCATTGTGAACTTATAAGAGTGCAAGGCTTAGGATCTACTTGATCCAGCAGATTTGGGCTGAATATAGGGCAAGCCATAGTGTCCTGGCACTGTCCATAGGTACTTTGGTATACAAAGTTTTAACACATGTTTTATAGAAGCAAAGTTAAGTCATAATCAAGCCTTAATGTAATAATTCCTTAAAAACTGTGTTAGGGTCTGTTTGAAATATTGCAATAGTGTACTCCTGGCTAAATTGGGGTCACTGAACGCGATGCTCGCGTTTATTTTGGGTTTTGATGAGCCCAAGAAATGAAAATGCATTTCGGCTAGGTTAGAGAAGTAATTCATGGCCCGAAGTTTTTCTCGGGCATCGTGCTGCCACAAATGGGTGAGCACGACGTTCAGCAAGTCGAATGTCACCTTCTGGAGGTGACGGCTCATAAAAATGATTCTCCGTTTGTGATAACGAGCCAAAACGGTGTTTATTTAGTGTGTAAAACACATTCTGAATTAACCTGAGGGGCTTGCTGCAATTGTAACAATATGGAAAAGCTAAATGAATGTTCTAAAACATTATCGAACCTTTGGTGGGTTTTCTGGGGTCCTTGAAAAGCTAAATATGCTTAATATTGCGTTAATCGACGAAATGGTCGATGCGTGCTAATTGCACTTTGAGGATTTGGTAGATCCTGAGTTGTCACCTGGTATTGTTGTAGGCCTCAGTCATCAGGAGCCAGCCCGTGATTCGTCTTGTGGCTATCGCGACCGTCTACCTTCTGGTGGAGTCGTTGTTCCTCCTATATACAAGTGGGTTTATCTTCGGTCCGCGTTTTATCAGGCCGGCCCTATTGGGTGCCGTGGTAGGTCGGACCCCTGTTTTTGGTGTAGCCCTGAACCTATGCTTTAGCCTTACTATATGCTTTCATTCCAGCATTCAGTCATTTCAGCTATATTGCCTGATTATACATATAAGCCTTTCGTTATACTCTATTCTTCACTGCATGTTTAGAATAGGAGTTCTAGTCTCAGTACTTGGCATGATTTGCATCAGTATCGATATCCCGATGGGGATTTCCTCGGCTTCTCGCCGACTGTCCGGTCTATTGACCGTGGATTGAGATTCAGCATTATGATTGCTACTGAGTTGTACCTGCTCTTACTACTTGCTTGCATATCAGCACAAAATCCTTACATCTGCATAACCTTGATCCCACAGATGAGCTTTTATTATGCCTTGATTTCCAGCCGTAGTTATACATCATGTTTATATTCCAGCAGTTGCTTGTTTATCATGTTGAGTTATATCATGATTTCTTCAGCAGTTGATATGCATTTCCTGGACACATGCCATGCTTGATTGGTCACTAGCATAGTTCTATACCTGTCTCTATTCTTCACTGTATGTTTAGAATAGGTGAGATTACTTCAGTACTTGGCATGTTATACTTGTATCCCAGTGGGGATTTTCCTCGGCTTCTTGCCGTCTATATGGTCAGTGGACTATTGTTTGAGCATCAGCATTATGATCGCCGTGTCGAGCCAGCTTTTCGTCACGCACACCGACGGTTTGGCCACCGTCACGGTGTTCTTTACCGGTAGAGAGGTCTGATCGACCCGTGAGCCCAGTGGGGTTATGATAGCTTGCAAGGTGTCCAAGAATGGCTTTAGGCCTGAGGCCCCAGGGTGTCCAACAGTGGTTTAGCCTGAGGACCCAATGACCAAGAGTGGTTTAGCCTGAGGTCATATGCTCCATGGCAGTTTAGCCTGAGGCCCTTGTGGCCAACAGTGGCATTTGATTGGGTATATTCGTGGTACTACCTTTTATGCACCTTCTTGATATTCCTGCTTGTTTGATTTCCTGCATTTTCATATCTGTTATAGATTTATCATGCATAGTATGATTGTGTTATATATGCATACCCTGTTCTATTGATCTACGTTTGATCATTTCCTGCTGGCCAGATTATCAGTTTTAGTATGATCATGTCCTGCTTGTCAGATTATCAGTTATAGTATGATCATTCTCTGCTTGTCAGATTATCAGTGATAGTATGACTATTTCTTGCTTGTCAGCTATAACATATATATTCATTCCTACTTGTCAGATTATCAGTTATAACATGATCAGCTTTATATATGATTACACTGCTCTGTTGATTAATCCATGATTAATGGTACATAATTGAATTATACCTTTCAGTTGCAGTATATCCTACTTTTGCTATCCGCTTATTATTGTATCCAGTAGGTACGGCTTGCTATTTCCCGGCCCGTCGTGCCCACTGGGATACACTCCGGTGTGTCTCACACCCTCGGGTGACTGTTTTTCAGGTCCTTCGGGTGCGGGGACCTTTGGACGTTCTGTGTGAGGACGCGTGGTAGTTTTATCCCTGGTAGGATGTACCCATTTTGATTTAGTAAAATATTGCAACTGTATTTCCATTTAGAGAACTGGATGTATAACTTATGAACCTTGTGGTTGTAATAGAGTAGAAGTTATTTAGTATAGCTATTTCGTATCTACTCTGATTGACTGTATCTGTTAGCCGAGCATATATAGGAAAGGCTCTGTTTGTTGTACAGAGGCTTTTCTATATGTGTGGCGGTCTGTTCACGCCTTGGAGAAGTCAAGTTTTTAAAACTCTGATTTATATAAAAAAAAAAAAAATTTTAGACCCACTTTTGAATCACGGGGCGAGTCTGACGACGGTCGGATCTTCCAGAAATCAGCGAAAAGCTGCGGGCCCCGCAACTTATGTGTGAATAGTAAACTCCGGTTTTCGGACCCTCTGGATCGACGGTAGGCCAAACCACTATCTGCAAAATAAGACTAGCAGTATGAGTAGTCGATCCTAGCTATTTTCGACGTTCTGGACACAATGGCACGGACGGATTACGTGTTTGGCGATCCGGGTGCATCGGAGTGCGTGCGTCGGATTGCGACACATAGAGCAAGATGGCCCGAGAATTCATTTGTGCACCGAATCAAGCAAATGAACAGCCTATCTTAAAGGTCTCGACGAGCCGAACGTCGTGGCGAAGTCCATTTCGCATTTCGTCGAGCAGATTTTCTCGAAATGCGTAAAAAGTGCCAAATTATCGTTTTTTCTTCGAATAACTTAAGTGTTCTTGGGCCAAAGCTCTTGGAACCTTGTTGTTGGGCTTCTGCCAACTTGGGAAGCCCATGAATATGGCTGAGCAGAGCTCGGGGCTTGGGGGTTGTGTGTGAACCCGGGTTATGCAAAAGAATCTTGCATTTATTGTGTATGCCTCTTGGTCTACCTTGGGCCAGAGCTCGAGGGGTCTGTGGGGAGGATTCAAAGCATCAACTCCTCTGCATCTCCCAGACCTTGTCCCCGAAGTGTTGGTGGCCGTGGAACACTAAGCCATTGGGACCAAACCGAGGGAGGAGGAGAGAAAGGAAGGTTGGAACCAAATTGCTTCAAGATTGGGTTGGAGTGCTGAGAGGAGTTCCTCTGTGCCAGAGGACCTTGCTGGAGTTTGCAGTGGCCGCGCGTGCAAGAGGAGTAAACTCCGGCTTCATCCCATCTTCTTCCAACTCGGGCAAGGTAAGGATCCCCAAACCAAAGGTTGTTTGGACCCGGGACCCCTAGCAGTAGGATTTATAAGTTTTTATTAAGCTCCCTGCAAGACCTGAGCTCCCCATGCAAAGCGCATGGCCGGCGGGAGCCAATTATGGCTGAAAACCTAATAATGCTTCACTTTGATATAACTATGTATATAATGAACCAACTAAGCTGAAAATTGGTATGTAGGGACTATAGGACATGCCTAATAATTTTGAAAAATTTGAATAAATATGCCTTAGTATTTCGGGAGATATTTGATGCCCTAGTTTTGGGTTTATTTGTATAATGGCCGAACTTCCAACTCTGGCGCCGGCGGGCTTCCCTGACGCCGTCCACCTAACCAGATCACTTGCTGGGACCAAGAGGATCCCAACCATGCTTTTGCATGGCTCCCATGCAGCCCGAATGAGGGTCGGCCATGGTTGACCCGAAAGTGAACCCCAACGTCGCCGCCGGCGTTCCGGCCATCTCCGGCCGGGGAGGAAGTGTCGGGAAGCTTCGTATAGACCATAGGAAGCTTCCATGCAAGTTAAAAGGCTTCTTATAGCCTCTGTAAAAATCCGCCATTAACGAGCTTGAGCTCCAAGATGGAGCTTTGCTCCCCGCCGCCGCCGCCGTGCCCTGTCGCCGGGCACAGGCACAGAAAGATTCCCAGAGTGATTTAGCACCCAATTGGTCAAGTCATTTGATCCTAGATGCCCTGGGTTGCTGGTCACGAATTTCAAAGCCAAGGGGGTCATCTTCTTCCCCGAGCTTGTGGCCAACCCGGGTGTTGAGCTTGTTCCAAGTTGCTGGAAAAGTTCCTGCAACCTGGAGGAGTTTATTCCCTCAAGTTTTGCAGGGTCTGGTACTGTGAATGCAGAGATCCAACCTTGGGTTGGGTTGTGGGTGTTGTTAGAAATGGTGCACACTACTTGTTTGATCAAATGCCTGAGAGAGAAAAGAATTGGAATTAGGCTGCAAGTTGTATATCAAAGTTACTCAGGAAGGTCCCCTGAGCTTGATGCTCACTTCTGATCAACTTGGATCTGTGTGGACAGGTAATTGATGCATTGTGAACTTATAAGAGTGCAAGGCTTAGGATCTACTTGATCCAGCAGATTTGGGCTGAATATAGGGCAAGCCCTAGTATCCTAGCACTGTCCATAGGTACTTTGGTATACAAAGTTTTAACACATGTTTTATAGAAGCAAAGTTAAGTCATAATCAAGACTTAATGTAATAATTCCTTAAAAACTGTGTTAGGGTCTGTTTGAAATATTGCAATAGTGTACTCCTGGCTAAATTGGGGTCACTGAACGCGATGCTCGCGTTTATTTTGGGTTTTGATGAGCCCAAGAAATGAAAATGCGTTTCGGCTAGGTTAGAGAAGTAATTCATGGCCCGAAGTTTTTCTTGGGCATCGTGCTGCCACAAATGGGTGAGCACGACGTTCAGCAAGTCGGATGTCACCTGCTGGAGGTGACGGCTCATAAAAATGATTCTCCGTTTGTGATAACGAGCCAAAACGGTGTTTATTTAGTGTGTAAAACACATTCTGAATTAATCTGAGGGGCTTGCTGCAATTGTAACAATATGGAAAAGCTAGATGAATGTTCTAAAACATTATCGAACCTTCGGTGGGTTTTTCGGGGTCCTTGAAAAGCTAAATATGCTTAATATTGCGTTAATCGACGAAATGGTCGATGCGTGCTAGTTGCACTTTGAGGATTTGGTAGATCCTGAGTTGTCACCTGGTATTGTTGTAGGCCTCAGTCATCAGGAGCCAGCCCGTGATTCGTCTTGTGGCTATCGCGACCGTCTACCTTCTGGTGGAGTCGTTGTTCCTCCTATATACAGGTGGGTTTATCTTCGGTCCGCGTTTTATCAGGTCGGCCCTATTGGGTGCCGTGGTAGGTCGGACCCCTGTTTTTGGTGTAGCCCTGAACCTATGCTTTAGCCTTACTATATGCTTTCATTCCAGCATTCAGTCATTTCAGCTATATTGCCTGATTATACATATAAGCCTTTCGTTATACTCTATTCTTCACTGCATGTTTAGAATAGGAGTTCTAGTCTCAGTACTTGGCATGATTTGCATCAGTATCGATATGCCGATGGGGATTTCCTCGGCTTCTCGTCGACTGTCCGGTCTATTGACCGTGGATTGAGATTCAGCATTATGATTGCTACTGAGTTGTACCTGCTCTTACTACTTGCTTGCATATCAGCACAAAATCCTTACATCTGCATAACCTTGATCCCACAGATGAGCTTTTATTATGCCTTGATTTCCAGCAGTAGTTATACATCATGTTTATATTCCAGCAGTTGCTTGTTTATCATGTTGAGTTATATCATGATTTCTTCAGCAGTTGATATGCATTTCCTGGACACATGCCATGCTTGATTGGTCACTAGCATAGTTCTATACCTGTCTCTATTCTTCACTGCATGTTTAGAATAGGTGAGATTACTTCAGTACTTGGCATGTTATACTTGTATCCCAGTAGGGATTTTCCTCGGCTTCTTGCCGTCTATATGGTCAGTGGACCATTGTTTGAGCATCAGCATTATGATCGCCGTGTCGAGCCAGCTTTTCGTCACGCACACCGACGGTTTGGCCACCGTCACGGTGTTCTTTACCGGTAGAGAGGTCTGATCGACCCGTGAGCCCAGTGGGGTTATGATAGCTTGCAGGGTGTCCAAGAATGGCTTTAGGCCTGAGGCCCCAGGGTGTCCAACAGTGGTTTAGCCTGAGGACCCAATGACCAAGAGTGGTTTAGCCTGAGGTCATATGCTCCATGGCAGTTTAGCCTGAGGCCCTTGTGGCCAACAGTGGCATTTGATTGGGTATATTCGTGGTACTACCTTTGATGCACCTTCTTGATATTCCTGCTTGTTTGATTTCCTACATTTTCATATCTGTTATAGATTTATCATGCATAGTATGATTGTGTTATATATGCATACCCTGTTCTATTGATCTACGTTTGATCATTTCCTGCTGGCCAGATTATCAGTTTTAGCATGATCATGTCCTGCTTGTCAGATTATCAGTTATAGTATGATCATTCTCTGCTCGCCAGATTATCAGTGATAGTATGACTATTTCTTGCTTGTCAGCTATAACATATATATTCATTCCTACTTGTCAGATTATCAGTTATAACATGATCAGCTTTATATATGATTACACTGCTTTGTTGATTAATCCATGATTAATGGTACATAATTGAATTATACCTTTCAGTTGCAGTATATCCTACTTTTGCTATCCGCTTATTATTGTATCCAGTAGGTACGGCTTGCTATTTCCCGGCCCGTCGTGCCCACTGGGATACACTCCGGTGTGTCTCACACCCTCGGGTGACTGTTTTTCAGGTCCTTCGGGTGCGGGGACCTTTGGACGTTCTGTGTGAGGACGCGTGGTAGTTTTATCCCTGGTAGGATGTACCCATTTTGATTTAGTAAAACATTGCAACTGTATTTCCATTTAGAGAACTGGATGTATAACTTATGAACCTTGTGGTTGTAATAAAGTAGAAGTTATTTAGTATAGCTATTTCGTATCTACTCTGATTGACTGTATTTGTTAGCCGAGCATATATAGGAAAGACTCTGTTTGTTGTACAGAGGCTTTTCTATATGTGTGGCGGTCTGTTCACGCCTTGGAGAAGTCAAGTTTTTAAAACTCTGATTTATATAAAAAAAAAAAAAAAATTTAGACCCACTTTTGAATCACGGGGCGTGACAGATTGGGTATTTTATGCTATTGTGATTGATGCATAGCTTTTATTATCTCCATGATTCATTTACATGTAGCTTTTCATCTTGTACCCTTCTTGTTCAGTTCCTACTTGATTACAGTCATTTACCATCAGCATTTGTCTGATACCTGCCTATACAGTTACTCAGCATGCTTAATTCAGTATCTATTATTGCACAGTATTCTTTGATTATCAGTAGACCTGCTGACTGTTTATTTGCTTCTTCAGTATACTCCTGTTGAGATTCATATATGTCTTATTGATGGATTAATCATTCGCTTCATAATCATGCTTACCTAATGTGGATTTTCTACTATCCTCTAGTATTGTATGCCAGTAGGTACGATCTGCTATTTCTCGGCCCGTTGTTCCCACTGGGATACACTGTCGATGTATCTCACACCCCCTGGGTGACCATTTTTCAGGTCGATCGGGTGCTGGGATGTCGGGACGTGTTGGTGAGATTCCGAGTTAGCAAACGACCCTGGACAGCCGTTAATGGATTAGCAAGTTGTAATTTTGTAAATAAATTGTTTGACCTGTTGTAATATCTTTTAGTAGTACGTAGTTAGTCTACTCTGATGTTGTTGTAAAAGCTGAGCCGTGCATATATAGAAAAGGCTCAATCCCAAGGGGGATTGGGACTCTTCTATATATGTGGCGGTCTGTCATGCCCTGACTTGGTTTATAAAACTCTGATTTGAAAAAAAAAAAAAAAAAATTTAGACGTTGATTTTTGAACTCGGGGCGTGACACACAGTGCTGGAGTAAAAGGGAAAAGGGTACTGATAATCATGTACTAAAGCATGCTGAATATAAACAACAATAATTGAAGAAGCAGTAATAGTATATCTATGCATCAATGCCAAAATCTAAAGTACCCAATCTATACCACTATTGGCCAAGAGGACCTTAGGCCAATGCCACTGGCTGTCACCTCACCTCTCTGTTGACATAATCCCGCACCCACTCGGTGCTCACTGGGGCTCACGGGTCGATATGACCACTCTACCGGTAAAGAACACTCCTACAGGTAGCTAATCAGTGGGTGTACGTGAAAGAATAGCTGGTGTTGTGGCGATCATAATGCTATAATGCTGATGCTCAAGCTCGCGGTTTAAAGACCGGGTAATCAGCACTAAGCTGAAAATTCCCAAACGGGATGCCAATCAACTGTGAAATTATCTCATGCTGTATTACAATAACTGATCTCCTACTTTATCATGCAATACAAGGATATGGAGATACTGAAATGCTCCAAGCTGTAAATACAATTAGCTAATAATCAATCAAGCATGGTATAAGTCAATATAGTAAAGCAGCTAGGTGTACTAAAATCAAAATAATAAAACTCAAAGAATAGGACCAGGGCTAGCTAGATCACAGGGGTCCGATCAAGTACGGTACCAAGTGAGGTGATAATATGTTGATGCCCGGATCGGAGTACCCACCTCAGTGTCGGCTGTAATGTACCAGATTTTCAGTATATAAGCAAATATAAATAAGAATGGTATGAGATACTATTTTTATTGGACTTAGAGAAGTAAAGAATAATTTGGAACTGAATTGGGCTGAAATCGGAAAAAAAAAAGAGAAATTTAGAATTTTATATAAGAAAGAGGGCTCATATTTTGGCAGAAAATTTACAGTGTCAGAAAATTCTGAGAAAAATTAGGGAGGTCCGTATTTATGTTCTAAGACCACAATAAAAGTTTCGCATCAATCGGATACCCGAGAAGTAAGAAAGTGGTCTGCCAGCGATTTTGAATACAGCATGACTTTTGGTGACCCATAAATGGTCCAAACTGAAAAATTAAGATAACCCACGATAAATTAAGTTAAGTTGAGTTTGTCTATCAAATTTGAGCGCAAACGGGACGAAAACGGACGAAAACGGTCGAAAAAAGGTTGAAAACGGACGAAACGGGCGAAATCCGAATTTGGGCCGTACTCTCGGGCGCTCGATTTTTTCTGTAGCTGGCGCCCGAGTTACTGTAGCAGTAGCAGGCACGGATCCCGAGATGGGCACGGATCTCGAGACAGGCACGAATCCTGAGACAGGCACGAATCCTAAGACGGACACGAATCTCAAGGCGGGCATGATTCCCGAGGCGATGGCAAATAATCCCAAGGAGATGGCACGAATCCCAAGGCGATGGCGCAGAGATCGAGGCGCAGCGGACGCGGGGAGGCGCGCGGTGCTGGAGCAGTGGGCACATGGGGGGCGCCACGTGGGGGCCGTTGGTTGGCTGCCGCGGGGGACGTGGACGCTCGGGCGTCCATTGCAGCAGCCCGAGGTGATTTCGCGTACCCGAAAGTGGGATTCGGGCACCCGAATGTGGCATTTTTCTGGCTATAAAAGCCTGGAATCCCCTCATTTCTTCTTTTTTCTCCTTTTTGCTCCAACCGTGGGTCTTAGGGAGAGGGAGAGAGAATGCGTGAGAGAGGAAGTGGAGTGCCGCATGCGCGCCGGTGGTCCCATGGAGCGTGCACTAGGTGTTCCAAGGAGCCGGATGGATGCGCGTGCGCGAGTTTAACGGCGCGTCGACGTTAAGGTAGGTTCCGTTTGCTATTTTGTGGTGTTTTCGGCATAGTTTTGGGATTTAACCGTTGGTGTTTTTGGATTTGAACTCCGTGCTTTTGCGCCTGTTAGGGACCGTGGTTGACTGTGCCGTTTTGCTGTGCGATGTACCGCCGGGCTTTTCGGGTGGTGCCGCTTGCATGTGGTGATCACCATTTGGTGTGCAGACTCGAAAGGACAAGTAAACTGCGGGTGACCAATTACAAGTGTCTACGAGCAATTGAGGGGCAAGACCAAAGTGGAGAATTCTTCCGAAAAAGGGTGACCTCTCCACTTTTCCTCTACTTTTTAATTTAGAAGCACTGTAGTAAGCATGCTAGTGTAGTGTATTACTAAATGTGAGTTAAATGGGATTATGAATGAGGAAAAAATAGGGTTTAGCACCAAAAGAGAATTTTGATGAACCAATATAGGATAAATTTGCATGAGTAAATAATAAAAATCATTTTATGATTGTGATGGTTATATTTGTATGCTTAAAAGTCAAGATCTATTTTATAATTGTGATCATGTCAGGGATTAGCCCTTAAAGAGAATTATGATAAACCTAATATAGGTTGTATTTGCATGCGTAAATGACAAATATTATTTTATGATTGTGATGGTAATATTTGCATGCGTAAAAGTTAGAGATTATTTTATGATTGTGATCATGTCAGGGTATAGCTCTAGAGATTTATGTAAATGAATATAGAGGAAAAGTGCATGAATGACATATGACTTAGGAAAAAATTGCGTCGAATTGTATGGATGTGAAAACTATGAGAAAACCTAGAGTAACGGTAAATAATGTGTGACATTAACCGTAGGAAGAGGACGCGTGGCATATGTTACAGAGTAGGTTAAGATTGTATGCTAGAGTATCTAATTTAGAGTCAAACTCTAAGAAAAAGTGTATGTGATCACAAGGTTAAAGAGTTAAACAAATATAACACTAGAGTTGGTCTTAGGGTGTCTGGGCAAATGGACAACCATTTTAACTTCAACTTGAGTTAAATAAATAAACGAGAAATGTTTAAGAGTCCAAGAGACTCTCTAGTTACCCTTGTGGTAAGGGATAAATTAATGAAAGAGACAAAGTTTTTTTAAAAAAGCTAAAAGTGGCTAAAGAACAAAAAGAGAATGCAAATGGTGCATTCGAATTTGAAACTCGTCATTTGGGGAGCATGACTCCTTGGGTAGAGACTCATCGGACGAGATACTTTCGAAAGGCTAAAGGTGAAAAAGGAAGAAGGTAATGTGAATGAACCTTCAGATTTGAGACTCGCCAATTTGGGAGCATGACTCCTTGAGTAGAGACCCGTCGGGCGAGGTACTTCCGAATGGTTCCAAGATATATATATATATGTATATATATATATATATGTATATATATATATATATATATATATATATATATATATATATATATATATATATATATATATATATATATATATATGTATATATATATATATATATATATATATATATATATATATATATATATATATATATGTATATGTATATATATATGTATATGTATATATATATATATGTATATGTATATATATGTATATGTATATATATATATATATATACATATACATATATATATACATACATATATATATATATACATATACATATATATATACATATACATATATATATATATATATATATATATATATATATATATATATATATGTATATATATATATATATATATATATATATATATATATATATATATATATATATATATATATATATGTATATATATATGTATATGTATATATATATGTATATGTATATATATATATATGTATATGTATATATATATGTATATGTATATATATATATACATATACATATATATATACATATACATATATATATATATACATATACATATATATATACATATACATATATATATATATATATATATATATATATATATACATATATATATATATATACATATATATATATGTATATATATATATATATAGAGAGAGAGAGAGAGCGAGAGAGAGAGAGAGAGGGAGTTGAGCTAGAATGCTATCAGTAGCAAACAGGCTCCGTTGTCATATTGTAGAGATTTGAAAAGAGAAAGGTAAAAGTGGAAAGCGAAAGGCAAAATAAAAGCGAAAGTAAAGAGCTAAAAGCTTAAATAAAAGAGAAAGAGATTTGTTAAATGGCAATGTGAGCTAAAGGCTCGAATGAGAAAGAAATGCAAGTGCATAAAGTGCGACACAGACTAAGTTCTAAAACAAAAAGAAAAATAAATTATAATCATACCTTCGGGGGTAAAACGTAGATCTTGTCGGAGAATAATGGCAAGGACCATCTCCTGGGCAGTGACTCGTGTGATCAAGTTCCCTGTTGGACGGGGTAGCACTTAAGGTGCTATCGGCAACCTTGAAAAATCTTGTCTTGTGGTAGCATGACTACCGGGCTGAGGCCCGTTGGGCAAGAATTTTCGAGGGTTAAGCAACTTGAACTAAACCACAAGGATATGAATGATGAAAAGAATATGTAGAGTGGCCAAGGTGGCCGGGTTAGCTTAACCGCATTTACGGCGACATAATGGTCGAGTTTATAGATAGTATGACGGGACTGCGGGACCCCTATTAGCTTAACCCTTTTAGTGTAACCCTTTTTACAGCTTAACCCATTTTGGGTGACCGTTTCGGGCGCCCGAATTTTTCGGGGGCCGAACAGGCACCATCGGCCCCCTAATCCGCGCAGCGCCCGGATCGCTCCGGGCGCGCCGCGTGTCCCGAATAGGGGACAGCGGGTGCGGGGCCCCTTGGGTCACGCCGCGTGGCCCGACCAGCAAAGCGGGGCAGGTGGCGCCCGCCAACCGCGGGGCGCCACGTGGCGCCCCGGCGTACGGGCGCCCACCTGCCCGCCTGCCCCCGCACGTCGCCGCCACCTGCCCGCCCGCCCCCCGCACTGTGTGGACCGCGCCGTGTGCGCCGGCCAATCCGGGGTCGCCACGTGGCCCTCCCCGCCAGTCCACAACTCCCGCGTGCATCAGAAATGCGCAGAAAACTTCCGCTTGTCCATTTTTGGGCGTCTGGACTTATAAAAATACAACCAAATAGTCAATTTTCAACGTTTTTCCGCGCTGAATCCAAATTCGGCCTCCGTTTAGCAAGAAACCACTTCTAAATTTTTGGTGAAGGTAAGCGAAGGGCAATATGATCCAATTCCGCGCTGAGTCTGTTTAACGCGTCTGTTTGATGCGTTATGGACCCGGTACACCAATAATAGGTGTTTCTCGCCGTGGACCACAAAGGCAAGCTACACGGGATTTGATCCATCACAGCGCGGCCCGTGCGGGGCGCACCCATGCGGGGCGCCGTTCGCATAGTGCACAGCCCATGCGGGGCGCCGCACGCGTGCGAGCTTGGCCATGCGGGGCGCACCCTTGCGTGGCGCCACCTGCAAGGGAAGTGGCTGGGCCGCGTGGAGCGCCACGCGCGGGGGACCCCCACGGAATCGCCGGTGTGCGAGCAAGCCGCCAACGCTCGATGTTTCACCATCGCTCCGTTTTTGCTGTTTCGTCGCATCGTTAGCCGTTTCGTTCCGATAAGCGATGTTTTTCACCGGTTTCGCCGTCGGAACTCCGGTTTGACCCCTGACTCGTGGAATTTCGTTACGATGATATTTTTAACGACAGTTTTTGGTATAATTTTTGTCCGAGAAAAGTTTGAGGTGTTTTAGGAGTTTTCACACATCGTTTTCTTCACCGATAAGAGATGGGTAATCGAACCAAGGTAGGGGATGTTGTCGGACCATGGTGTCCGGCCCTCCTCTCCCTTTTTATTGTAATTTTTGGCATAACTATTTATGGGTAAGAAAAGATAGGATGTTGAATGTTTTAGCAAAATTGGTACATACAAAAAGAGGACAAGGAAAAACAATTGACTTTATCGGGTACAACTACCACGATCCAGTCTACAGATACAAGTTTTGAAAGCTCATGGCGCAGTCACGTGCACCAGCAGTTTGCCCACTGCAAGGGTGTACTTTTTCGGGGAAGTGGTCTAAGGGCCCGTGAAACTCTACGTGGTGTTTACGTAGGGGCCCTCTAAGGTGCGACAGGGAGGGTAAAAAGGGTACCAAAGGATTGAGCAAGGTTGGTAATTCCTTAGGTCTACGGACTAAGGGATGGTAAGAATGGAATGAATGTTCCGGTTTACGGTTTGTTGTCCTATTTACTTTTTGTACTTATTACAGCATGTAATTATTATGTTGTTGGTTATTTTCCTTCCTATATTTTGGTCACTGACTCCCACCATGTGACAGGTTCCGGCGGGGACGGAGGAGAGGCGTCGGCTCATGAGTGACTTGCATTTTCGTCATTCCGGTGACCCTTTTTACTCTTTTTTTTTTTGTTATTACACTTTGTGGATATTGGTTGCATGACATTTGAACAACTTGTGATGTGGATGATGATGTGATATGGATATTGGAACATTGGAACGCCGTGATGGCTTTGGGATGATAAACTTTTGATCTTTCATTCTTATCTTGTGATGATTGAATGTGAATGTGAAGGTTTTTGAAAAGCTAAAACAATTACGAAAATGGATTTCTAAAACAAGAGTATCGAGTAGGCACTATTTTAAAACCTTGTGGCTTTATCCTTTCAACTTGGAGTATGCCGAGTGGGCGAGTTTTCTTGAATGATGTACAAGTTTATTTAATCCCTTAATTGAGCATGTGTATGTTAAACTAGTGATGATTGGTGATTGTATGTTAGGCCACGTCGTGCATATGCAAGGGAGACTCTTTGTTTATTGAAAGTGACCTTATGTATGTGGCGGATCTAGGCACATGCCGGCGAGTAAAGGCTTTTAGAAAAAAAATTGGACCGTTTTCTACTTTCAGATTACCCCCGGGGAGTGACAGTCGGAGTGAGTGATTTAGATTTTGGAAGATATGCTCCGAGCTTGTGTACTTGATTTTGGAGGGGGATGGTACCGTTACTTGCCTTTGGTGGAGTTTGCATATAACAACAGTTTTCAGACTAGTATTCAGATGGTGTCGTATGAGGCTTTGTACGAGCGCAAGTGTCGCTCTCCTTTGTGTTGGGATGATTTGGGAGAGCGAAGGCTTATTGGACCAGACTTGGTGGAAAAGATGGAAGTGAAGATTCGTACAGTGAGACAGCGACTTTCGACCGCACAGAGTCGGCAAAAGAGCTAAGCGGACAAGAGCGTCGGGACTTGGAGTTCCAAGTCGGGGAGCACGTGTTGCTCAAGGTATCGCCGTCCAAGGGGATCTGACGGTTCGGTTTACGGGGCAAGTTGAGCCCGCGGTTTGTGGGACCGTTTGAGATCTTAGAGCTGGTCGGTCCGGAGGCGTATCGTTTGGCATTACCACCAAGTCTCGAGAGGGTGCATAACGTTTTCCATGTTTCTATGCTTCGAAAGTATCTTCCCTATCCTTCGCACGTCATTAGTGTTTCATCGGTTGACCTGCGGGAGGATTTGAGTTTTGAGGAAAACCAGATTCGGATTTTGGCACAGGAAGAGAAGAAGTTGTGAAAACGTTCGATCCCGTATGTAAAGGTGCAATGGAGCAATCATGAGGAGCGTGAAGCTACATGGGAACTTGGATCGGTGATGAGGGAGCATTACCCGAATTTGTTCTTGATGGATACAAGTTTCAGAGACGAAACTTCTTTAAAGGAGGGAGTGATGTAGCGTCCACGGTTTTTCCCTTTGAGTCACTTTCGGTGTGTGTGTTATTTTTCTTATTTTTCGCATGTGCCAATTTTGTTGGTTATGGTTTTTATGTTGTAGAGCTCGTTAAACGGAGAACGGCGGTGCGATCGGATCAAAAATTCGATGAACGGATCTCCCGGTATGATTTTTCGAAGTTAATGGGATAAAAAGGGTTTTAAAACATCCATTAATGGTTTATGTTGCTTTAAAATTCGTGCCGACACATGAGAGATGTATCGGTTATATTGGCACGCAAATCGAGAAAAAAGAGGCTAGAGCAGTTATGAATCTCTTATAAATATTGTTAAGGATTTTTGTATTGGCGTATTTCGTGAAGTGTTTTGAGTCTTGAAGATTGAAGTTGACGACTTAAAGATCACATACATCAATCTCAATAAGAATGGATTCAGAATGATCAGGTACATTAAATTAAATATTTTTGATGATTTGAATACATTCTTATAGTTTAGAAACACTTGGAATAATTTTTTCATTACATAAAAATGAAAACATGACATTTTATATGTTTTGGATCCGGATCAGCCACATCCAATCCTGACTCCAAACATGGTTTGGTTCATGCGAAATTCCAGTCCGGATCAACCCCTATCTAGTCCAGACCCCGAACATTATTTTTGATAAATCGCATGAATCAATCTGGATCAGGAAAATCCAATCCGGACCCCGAACCTGTTTTTTCAGGAAATTTTCTAAAAAAGACGACAGTCTGGATCAGCCTAATCCAGTCCGGACCGCCGTGTGGGAAAAAAAAATCTGTTAAGTCAGTTTTTGATTCTTATCCTCTTCCAAAACGTTTCTAACCTATAAATAGATCCAAAAGTTCATCTTTTAGGGTATCCCAAGAAGGATCAAAGGTATCCGGAAAAAGGATCAAAGGTAATCCACGTATAGAGAAGAAAAGGTAAACACCGTTTTATTTTTAGGTTTTCTTTCTCTATATTTATCGATTTGATTCGAGGTTTTTTCAATCTCTTTTCTTTCGAAGAATCAAATCGATGAATACTTAGAAGGTGTTTTCCTTGTCTATCTATATGATCTAAGTATTCAAATATCATCACCACTAATAAACAAAACAATGATTTCCGAAAGGACAATCAGCGCGTTCATTCGCATGGCCTTGTGGATTCAAGGTGCTATCGCTTTCGTGGATTCGGAGCGAGGTGCGTTCGTGTGATCGATTCGTACCAAAATTTGTGAAGACCGTGGATTCGGTTAGACGTCGTGGATTCGGCGTTGGACGCAAATCGTGGATTCGAGGCGCGTTGTGGAGCGAGCGAAGAAGATCTACTCGGAGCGTATGGAAAAGGTTGAGTCATAGTGTTACGTTATATCACCTTACACGTGTTTAATCTTAGTGGATTTCACCGTGTTATCGGTCCCGTGGTCTTTTACTCTTGTGACGGAGTTTTTCACGTAAAATCTTGCGTACTTTATTTATTTTCCACATTGGGTTATTTTTTACGCAAAGATTTCTGAGTTTTATTATTTACACCTATTCACCCCCCCTCTAGGTAGTTTTTCCCCTATTTAGATCCTTGGATCCCATAACCCACAAGTGGTATCAGAGCGGGAATAGGGTTGTAAACAATGGTTGAAGGTGGAAACATCAATAGACCACCGTTCTTCGATGGAACAAGTTATGCCTATTGGAAAGTACACATGAGAGCGTTCTTGATTTCCATCGATGAACGAGTATGGCAATCAATTGAGTCTGGATGGATATATCCTACTAAAATTATTGCCGATGATGTTCGCACCATCAAACCTAGGTCGAAATGGACCAAGAAAGAAATTGATGCATCTTCTTACAACGGCAAGGGAATTAATTCTTTATTTAATGCTTTATTTAATGCTTTGTCACAAACTGAGTTCTCTCGCGTCTCGGCATGTGAGACCGCGAAAGAAATCTAGGATACTCTACAAGTTACACATGAGGGTACAAGTTTAGTGAAGATTCAAAAACTGCAGATGCTTACGAGCAAGTTTGACTCTATTTATATGGCAGAAAATGAATATTTCATAGATTATTATACACGATTGCAAGACATCGTGAATACATGTGCTAACTTGGGAGAGAAGATCTCAGAATATAAAGTTATAAGAAAGATCTTAAGAACTCTTCCCGAAAGGTTTCGTCCTAAGGTTGCAGCCATTGAAACAGTAAAACATCCGGACGAGATCAAAGTAGAAGAATTTGTTGGTGCACTTCAAACTTATGAAATGACTTTTCCTACAAACTCTTCTTCTGAAAAGCCTTCCTCTTCTTCTAAGTCTTCAGGTATCGCATTAGAATCAACAAAGGAAGAAGACGCAGATTCATCCTCCTCAGACACTAACGATGATCTATCAATGGAGGAATTCGAGAAACAACTTGCACTCTTGGCAAGAAAATTTCGCCGAAGCTTTAGAAGGAGAAATTCAAGCAAATCATCATCCTTCTTTAAGTCCAAGAAAGGCAAAGGATTTTCAAGTTCTAAATCAAGAAAGCAAGAGGGTTCTTCAAAGGATAAGAAGAACATCGAGGGATAAATCCAGTGCTTCAAGTGCAGAGGTTTTGGCCATATATCAATGGAGTGTCCCAACAAAAATCCGTCAAAGAAGAAGGCAATGCAAGCCGTCACATGGGATGACTCTTCTTTCTCCAATGAGTCATCTTCTAGTGATGAGGATAATAACGCCACGACATTTATTGCGCCCACAACTTCACCTTTCATGTGCTTTTCATCGACTACCTCAGGTTCGTTATCCATCTCCTCCTTGAATGAAAAAACTGCATCGGATAATGAACCAAGTGATTCCGAATGTGAAGATTTTGCTCTCGCCTACCATAAATTGCCATGGGATTCAAAGAAATTGGCGAAGCATAATAAAAACTTGAGGAGAAGGTTGTTGGAACTCGAAGAACAATCTAATAGAGCAACTTCTCTCTCAAGGAGTCTTGAAGAGGAAAGGGATAACTTGAACAAGATAAATATTTCCCTTCAAGAAAAGAATGAGCATTTCGAGAAGGAACATATTAAATTGGTGGATAAAGCTAATTACTTCTTGAAGCTCTATTCCGAGGCTCGGCAAGAAAAATTGGAGATGACGAAGACCATATTCCAACTTAAAGAAGATTTGAAGAAATTTTCATCAGGAAGGAGCAAGTTGGACAAATTGCTTGGTCTGGGTCAAACAAACAAATTAGGCCTTGGATTTAGCCGAACTTGTGTGGATCCAAGTTTGAGCGGAATAAAATTTGTGCCTCAGTCGATTGCTCCTCCTCCGACGGAAATCATCGCAGCCAACGTTGACAAGCCTACATCATCTTCTTTGGGTTCAACTTTTACCAAGGTATATCATCGTTGTGGTTTTGCAGGGCACATAAGACCAAATTGCAAGTATGGAACCAAACGATCGAATTAAGCGCAACTTGCAACAGCTACCATCAAGATCATTGATCGGAATTTAAGAAGAAATCAACCAAAGGTCAAGAATAATGGTAGTACATCCCTCAAGACAACATTGTCATGGAATTCAAAGAAAAGTGATCAACCAAACAAGACGCGTTCACCAAGGAGATCAACTTCACGATTATTGCCGACGTATTCCAAAACTCGTAAGGTTTGGGTGTGCAAAGGTGAACTCTTCGCTTGTCTTGTCATTCACACATCATTATATGCATATGACAATACGTCTTGGTATTTGGATAGTGGTTGCTCACGGCACATGACCGGAGATAAAAACTATTTTAAATCATTTGAGAAAACCTCCGAAGGACTTGTTGTTTTCGGAGATGGACGATCTTCAAAAATAGTTGGAAAAGGAACAATCACTATTCCAAACGGCCCAGTTTTGAAAAATGTTTTATATGTCGATGGCCTCAAGACTAACCTCATAAGCATTAATCAATTGTGTGATGATAGTTTTTCAGTTAGTTTTTTTGCGATAGAATGTCTTGTAACTGATGTAAACTAATCATTCTTTTTGAAAGGTGTTAGATCACAAATAATTGCTACGTAGTTCCTGGTAAATCTATTGAACAATGTAACCCAGTGTCACTTGATAATGAAACTCTTTGGCATGAAAAATTAGGTCACATGAACTTTAAGGAACTATCTAGAATTACACATAAGGATGTTGTTAAAGGTGTTCCTAAATTGAACTTTAAAGATAACATTGTGTGTGGAGGTTGTCAAAAGGGAAAACAATCCAGATCCACACACCGGAATTTGAACCATGTAGGAACAAAACGCCCATTAGAATTATTGCATATGGATTTAATGGGTCCAACTCGTTAACCTAGTTTGGGTGGAAAATGATACATATTTCTCATGGTTGATGATTTCTCTAGATTTTCATGGGTTGCATTTTTAAAAGAGAAAGTGGATACTTTTGACTCTTTTCATGATATTTGTCATTGGATTATGATTGAGAAAAATGAAAAGATTGTTCGTGCTCGCAGTGATAGAGGTGGAGAATTTATAAATTCAAAATTCATTGATTTTTGCTCTTCAAACGGCATAAAACATGAATTCTCTGCACCTTATACACCGCAACAGAACGGTGTAGTCGAGCGTAAAAATAGAGTTGTACAAGAAATGGCGCGTGTTATGCTTCATAGCCGAAAACTTCTTTTATATTTTTGGGCTGAAGCAGTTAACACCGCGGTCTATGTGATCAATCGTATCTATTTGTGCCCGGGTACTTTAAATACACCATATGAGATATGGTTCTGTAGAAAACCGAATATCAAATATTTTCGTATCTTCGGGAGTCGTTGCTACATTTTACGCGATCGTGAGAATCTTGGAAAATTCGACTCTCGTAGTGACGAAAGAATTTTTATGGGTTTTTCTACAAATAGTAGAGCATATCGGGTATTTAACCTTGAATCTAAAACGATGATAGAATCTATCAATGTTAAAGTAGATGAAGCTTTCCATTTTTCTTCTGATAAATCTACTCCTGATATGTCTCTTGATGATGAATTGCCTGCTAATGATATTGCATCGGTACATGATAAATCTTCTGAAAATTGTGATGCATCTCATGGTTTTTCTAGTTCATCTAATGTGCAGGATTCATCACATATTCCCTCGAGTACTTCTTTACCTTAAACGCTTCGTATCTCCAAGGACCATACTGAATCAAACATTATTGGAGATCATGAAGAAGGAGTTAGAACTCGGAGACAGTTAGAATGTGGAGTCGCCTGCTACGTTTCCATGGTTGAACTGAAAAATATTGATGAAGCTCTTCAGGATGATTATTGGATTGAAGCAATGCAAAAGGAGCTCAACCAATTTGAAAGGAACAAAGTCTGGGAATTAACGAAGCCCCCTAAGCACCAAAATGTCATTGGTACTAAATGGATTTTCAAGAATAAGAAAAATGAAGACGGTACTATTGTGAGGAACAAAGCACGTTTGGTTGCTCAAGGATATTCTCAAATTAAAGGAATAGATTTTGATGAGACATTCGCCCTGGTTGCCCATCTCGAGTCCATTCGTATCCTTTTTGCTATTACTTATCATTTTAAATTAAGCTTTTTAAGATGGACGTCAAGAGTGCGTTTTTAAATGGTTTTTTAAACGAAGAAGTTTATGTGGCTCAACCGAAAGGTTTCATTGAACATAAACTTCCAAACCATATTTTTCGATTGAAAAAGGCTCTTTACGGACTAAAGCAAGCACCGCGAGCATGGTACGAAAGATTGACGAAATATCTTTTGGAAAAAGGCTATACTCGAGGGGGAGCCGATCGGACACTCTTTGTGAAGCACTTTCAGGACAACTTCATTGTGGCTCAATGTCACGCCCCGAGGGAAGTTCAAAAGCGGAAAACGACCCAATTTTTTTTCTAATAAAACATCCTCACCCTCCGGCACGTGCCCAGACCTACCACACATACAAAGTTACCCCACAAACGGACCGAGTCTTCTTTGTATATGCACGGCGTCGCACAACATACATACACCACTGTAGGTTTTTATATATTAAGGATCCACAAGGATCTAAATAGGTACTATCAAACAACTAGAGGGGGGGTGAATAGGTGTAATACTTAAAAATAAATCTCAGTGCAAAATAAAAACCAATGCAGAAAATAAAAAAAAGCACACCGAGATTTACGTGGAAACTCCAATCCAGGAGAAAAACCACGGGACCAACACGCAATAACAATCCACTAAGAAAAGAAGAATAACAAGGTGATTACCGACTCCACGGACTCAAACCCCTCCTTCAACTTCTTCGGATCTTGCGCTCACCGACTGCACGTCCACTGCACACGTTCGAATCCACGAACGCCACTCGAATCCACGAGCACACGTTTCGAATCCATGAAACGCCTTCAACACATCGAATCCACGATGCTACGTCGAATCCACGACGCAAACTTGATAAAAGCTTCGATGGTGATCCTTTGCTTAGAATATCATTGAAGAACCATGGATGGAATCTCTAAGCAAAGATTAGATTAATTCGACAAAAAGTATTGCTTTAAAGAACCGTCGAATTGACCTAAAAGAGGTTAAAAGAAGAACGATAAAAAACCTAGCCTCTAGGGTTGCTCTCAAGTGTTTTCTTAATTAGTCGGTTGTTCTTGAGGAACCCTAAGTGTCTATTTATAGGTTAGAAACCTTTGGAAAGAGATAAGCATCAAAAACTGACTTAACAGAATTTTTTCCGCACGACGGTCCAGACTGGATTTGGCTGATCCGGACTGTCGTCTTTTTTCAGCAATTTTCCTGAAAAAACAGTTTGGGTTCCGGACTGAAACATGAATCCGATCCGGACTGAAATAGGAATCCGATCCGGATTGAAACATGAATCCGATCCGGACTGAAAGTGCGCATGAACTAAACTATGTTCGGGGTCCGGACTGGATTGGTCTGATCCGGATCCTGAACATCCAATTTGTCCAATTTTTGATTTTTATGCAATGAAAACTTATCCAAATGTTTCTAAACTACAC
Source organism: Tillandsia leiboldiana (assembly GCA_029204045.2). NCBI lineage: Eukaryota > Viridiplantae > Streptophyta > Magnoliopsida > Poales > Bromeliaceae > Tillandsia > Tillandsia leiboldiana. The sequence goes on from CM055070.1 coordinate 40,881,729, forward strand.
AAATGTATTCGGATCACCAAAATTATTTAGTTAAACGTACCTGATCATTCCGAATCCATTTTTCTTGAGATTAGTGTAATTGATCCACAATTCTTTATCTTTAATTTTCAAGACTCAAAACACTGAGTGTCAACTTGAGCTCTTGTTGAATCTTCTCTGAGTCTTCGATTGCTGATTGACAATTTGATCACTTCAAGACTTCGGCTCAACTCACGAAATATGCCAACACAAAAAGCCGTAACAACCACGCCTCACTAGTTTACATACACATTGTCACATAAGGGAATCACATAAACTCATACATTATTCTGAGGATAATCGCCCACATGGCATACACCAATTTGAAAGGATAAAGCCACAAGTTTTAAAATAGTGCCCACATGACACTCTGTTTTAGAAATCCGTTTTCGCAAACATTTAATCTTTTCAAAACCTTCACATGCACAAACAATTATCCCAAGTTGAAAAGGAAACATCAAAGTTTATTATTCCACAACATCAAGTATTCGAGTTCCAAGTCATATCCCATCATCCACAACCAAGTTGCACAAGTGCCTTGCTCATCATATCTACATAGTATCTCAACAACAGAGGAGTAAGAAGAAGTCACCGAGATGACGTAAAGCGATGTCACTCGTGCGTCAATGTCTCTCCTCCGTCCCCGCCGGATCCTATCACATGGTGGGAGTCAGTGACCAAAAACATAGGAAGAAAAATAACCGATACATAATCATGATGCATTATAGATGGATGCGAGAGTAAATAGGACAACAAACCACAACCGGAACATTCGTTCCAAACATCACCATCCCTTAGTCCGTCGACCTAAGGAATACCCAACCTTGCTCACTTCCTTTGGCAAGAATTGAGAGATAAGGAAGGTTATTTTCCCTTTATTTCCCAACTAAATAGGCCTAAGAAAACACATTGTGGACATATATTCCAACTTATTTGATCGATAGGGATGTAAACATGGATAACATGTGCACCCAAAAGATCTTAAGTGAGTATAATTAGGTGTGAAGTTAAAAAGTAGCTCAAAAGGTGAACAATTAAAGTTAGAAGATATAGACATTGAATTAATCAGATAGGTGGCTATAAGAAATGCTTCAAGCCAAAAGGTTGATGACATGAATGCATAGGCTAAGAGGCTTAGCCCGGTTTCAATAATATGTCGGTGCGTGCGTTGGGATCCCCCATTCTGTTATGGGGTATGAGGACATGTGTATTGGTGCGTAATGCCATGATTTACGAGATAGTTGGTAAAGGTATGACTAATAAATTCACCCCTGCCATCATATCTAAATTGTTTAATTTTAGAATCAAATAAATTTTCAACATATAATTTAAAGGAGACAAGTAGAAAACACATCAGATTTGGCATGCAAAGAAAAAAACCATGTATAACGAGAAAAATCATCAACAAATATAATATAGTATTTAAATCCAAAATATGAAAGAGTAGTTATTGGGCCCCATACATCACAATGAATAAGTTGAAGTGGTTTAAAAGTTCTTGCAGTAGATAAAGAAAATGAAAGTTTTATATTTTTCCCAAGCTGACCAGAGGAACAAATAAATTTGGAATCTTTTATTGACACTACAATTGTTATCAGAGAAAAATTTTGAACTAAAATGAGGTTGGTTTAGGCGTTGAGACAATAAATAATATTTTTAAGAAGAAATTTAGATTTGAGTGTGAAATGTAGATGATCCTATATGAGAAATAGCCAAACCTTGCCTATTACCTACTTGCAATGTATCACCACATTGATATGTTGAGTTGATAAAGAGGTTGCCAAGATCAAATGTGAAATGATGTGTAGCCCATGTATCGGAATACAATGTAGTATCATCTACCAGATAAGCAACCATAGCAGCTAGACGCTCGGGGAGGACAGGCCCTTGATAAGCATGGTCCATTTGGTGATAACAATCAACCACTGAATGTCCAACCTGATTGCAAATTTAGCATGTAGGCAGCTTTGGCGCATCCAGACATTTATGATTGTTATTATGTTGATTGAATTAATCGTCCGCGACTTTGATTAAAATCATTTGAAAATTTGTTGCGTACTTGATTTTGATATGTATTGCGGTTGGGGCTGAATTGATTGGCACTGTTGTTCTAGTTGGAGTGAGTATTTGATGCAGATTTATTTTGGTTGAATCGCAAAGAAATAAATGTTGAACTGGGTTCAACAGAATTTTTCGACAAGCATAAGTTCCTCACATATAAGAAGCGTGTGAACTTCTTTCAAAGCACGAACTGAGGAAGCCATTGATCGGGTGTGTAGATGGGAGGCCATTCAGAACACTGGCAATAAGTTCAGAGTTGCTAACTTTTTCTCCACAGGCAATCAATTAGTCAGAAATAGATTTGAAACGTTGAAGATATGCTTGCATACTGAGATCGCCTTTCTTAATACTTCGAAGTTGCCGACGAAGTTGAAGAACATGAGAGAGAGAGAGAGTAAGAGATGCAAACCTCTATTTTGTTGGATTTTATTTGGATTTGGTGATTTTAAACTTGTGTTTGGCCTTTGAGTTTTTTTCTTAGCCAATCTGGGAAAATGCCATCTCGAGCTACCCAAGAGCCTTTCTTGGAAAGTAGCTTGTTGGCTGCCCAAGAGAGACCTTGTTCCCTGGAGAGTTAATGTGCTCTCTCTGTCACGCCCCGAGGTCGAAACTGCGACCCGGGCTCGTTAACAGATCCGCCGCCCATACGGTGAACCCCGTATAGACGAAGCGTCAAACCTGCAAAAGAAATATGCTACGCTAAACATATATCAGAGCTGGAAGTAAACTGCTATAAATAAAATAAATACAACTCCAAGTCCTCACCACAAGTACAAAAGTCGCTCAACTCTGATATAAAAGTACAACTCTATACCTCACTACAAGGTCTCTCAACAAGTAACTCTCAAAATATAAAAAGGGGTACATCTACTCTCTGGATGACGACTGGTAGGGATCTAGCTCGCGACTCCCTTACCTCGGTCTGAAGGAGCAACAACTGGAGCAGCAGGAATAGGAGTAGAAGTCCCTGGGGAAAAACACCACGACGGGTGTGAGAACTACATCCCACAGTAGTCCTCAGTGGGTGCCGTCAACAAGACCAACGGTCTGCCCACTAAGTCTACTAGAGGCATAAGGTAATAAATGAAATACTGAAGGAAAGAGCTGGAAATGAATAACTCTACAGCTACTATGCCCCTATCTAGATGCTCAAAAAGTGGAACAGATGATAACATGGTGCATCTACTAATATATCAGTATAGTCACCCAATCTGAACTGACTGCCTCCTCGGGTCCAGTCAAACATGCGCCTACCTACTGCCGCACATCCTCAACATGACGGGTCTACCGTAGGTATGTCCGTAGCTGCCAAAACTGGCTCAGACAAAGGGACCGTGTCGACAAGTCACGATAGAAGAACTCAATCTCACGCCGGTTACAACAACCCGGTCTATGGCTCAATCTCAACGCCGGTTACAACAACCCGGTCTAAAGCTCAATCTCAACGCCGGTTACAACAACCCGGTCTCGCCTACTCCGGAGTGGCACTCGAGGGGAGCGACCCATTCGAGTCAAAAGTAACCCATGTCCAACGGCTCTGTCAAGTATCTCAGCCAATGAGGCAAAAGTCGACACAATGCTCAAAGTGGAGACTCACTCAATCCACAATGCAAAACCCAGCCCCAACTGATGTATATCACTAATCGGTCAAACCGCCCACAGTTCACGGTTACCGAAATAATAACCCGAGTCGATAATCTGGTGCAATCCCACCCGACTCAACAATATAGCTATACTATCCCCCATCCCTGCTCTCTATCCTGAGCAACAAGGGACACTCGACAGTCGGGACCGCTGTCAACCCAACGGCTCCCTAAAACAGGCATCACTGACAGGATAACTCCACAACAGACACAATAAAGGGTCCGGGAACCCCGAAAGACTAGAACCTACAACCCTAATCAAACAAGAACAGGCTCTAGGCATAGCCTCTCGTTGTTCTCGTCCCAAAGGAAAAATGCAGACCTTGGAACCCAGACCACTCGAATCATCTCGGGTGGTTAAATTTATCGGAAAAGGGTGATATTTCTGATTGAAAGCCATTTGATCTGAAAGAAATCCATATTTAATGATTTTTAGTTCTTTTTAGAAAAACAATTGAAAACAAGTTTTATATCCAAGCCTCGTAGAGCTAATGCCTTTGTCCAATCAAACAAGAATAGACTCGGCGACTCTACGATGCTCGGAAGAAAACATTGGTTGACTAAAATCATATGTGTGTCCAAAAACAGTTCTGGGTTCAAGGTCCTGCTATCACTGGTACAAAGCTGCCACTGACACAGTGTCGACAATAAAACAAGAAACCAAAACATCTCGGGACCGCCGTCTACCAAACGGCTCCCGCTGTTACGGCTCTTTGGTATTGGCATATTTCGTGAGTCAAGTCAGTGAGTTGAGTCGGAGTCTTAAAGGGATCAAATTGTCAATCAGCAATCAAAGACTTAGAAAAGATTCAACAAGAGCTCAAGTTGGCACTCAGTGTCTTGAGTCTTGAAGATTGAAGTTGAAGAATTGTGGATCAGTTACATCAATCTCAAGAAGAAAGTATTCAAGAGGATCAGGTATGTTTAACTAAATAATTGTGGTGATCCGAATACTTTCTTATAGTGTAGAAACACTTGGATGAACTTTTATTTGCATAAAAATCAAAAACTGGACATGGGACATGTTCAGGATCCGGATCAGATCTTGCAATCCGGATCCCGAAGGGTACTTGTTCATTGGCAATTTCAATCCGGATCCTAGGCCATTCCGATCCGGATCCCGAACATGGTACTTTGCTGAATTGCATGAACGATCCGGATCGGACCTTGCAATCCGGATCCCGAACCCTTGGTTTTCTGGAATCGTCAATCTCGTTACGACGATCCGGATCGCAGTAAATCCGATCCGGATCGCCGTCCTGAAAATTTCCAGATAAGGTATGTTTTTGATTCTTATCTCTTTCCAAAGGTTTCTAAACTATAAATAGACGTTTAGGGTTTCTCAAAAACGTGGGAGCTATGGCCGATCAATTTCTAAAACACTTGAGAGCAACCCTAGAGGCTAGGTTTTCATCGTTCTTCTTTATAGCCTCTTTTAGGTCAATTCGATGGTTCTTTCAAGAACATATCTTTTGTCGAATTGATCTAATCTTTGCTTAGAGATTTCTTCTACGGTTCCTCAATGAGAATCTAAGCAAAGGATCACCATCGAAGTCAATATTCTTATCGACTGAGTTTGCGTCGTGGATTCGACGTGGCATCGTGGATTCGGTGTGCTAAAGGCGTTTCGTGGATTCGAAACGTGTGCTCGTGGATTCGAGTGGCGTTCGTGGATTCGAACGTGTGCAGTGGACGTGCAAAATCGGTGGAGCGCGAGGTCCAAGAAATTGAAGGAGGGGTTAAATCCGTGGAGACGGTAATCACCTTGTTATTCTTCTTTTCTTAGGGATTGTTATTGCGTGGATATCCAACCGGTCAGCGCAAGGTCCGAAGAAGCTGAAGGAGGGGTTGAGTCCGTGGAGTCGGTAATCACCTTGTTATTCTTCTATTCTTAGTGGATTGTTATTGCGTGTTGGTCCCGTGGTTTTTCTCCTGGATTGGAGTTTCCACGTATATCTCGGTGTGCTGTTTTTATTTTCCGCATTGGTTTTTATTTTGCACTGAGATTTGGTTTTATAAGTATTACACCTATTCACCCCCCCTCTAGTTGTTTGATAGTACCTATTTAGATCCTTTGGGATTCATAACTCTACAATTGGTATCAGAGCGGGTTTTAGGTTTATCTATCATGATGGGTGAAAGTGATAATATTTATAGACCTCCTCTTTTTGATGGGACTAATTATGCTTATTGGAAAGTGCGGATGAGAGCTTTCTCATCGCAATTGATGAGCGGGTATGGCAATCCGTGGAATACGGTTGGGTGCATCCTGTTGAGGAAGTAGGAAATTCTACTACCCCAAAACCTCGCTCTAGATGGTCCAAAGAGGAATTTGAAAGATCTTCTTACAATGGGAAAGGTATGAACGCTTTATTTAATTCTCTTTCCTAGACTGAGTTCACACGAATTTCCGCGTGTGAAACCGCGAAGGAAATTTGGGATATTCTCAAAATTACACATGAGGGTACTAATCTGGTAAAAATTCAAAAGCTCCAGATGCTTACAAGTCAATTTGACTCTATTCATATGGAAGAGCATGAATTGTTTACAGATTATTACACTAGACTTCAAGATGTAATAAATACATGTGCTAATTTAGGAGAAAAGATCCCGGAGTCGAAAATTGTAAGAAAGATACTTCGGACTCTTCCGGAACAGTTTAGGGCAAAGGTTACCGCCATTGAAACCGTTAGTCATCCGGATGAGATGAGTGTAGAGGAATTAGTAGGCGCTTTGCAAACTTATGAAATGACTTTTCTTCCAAGTCTTCTTCTAAGCTTACAGGTATTACATTCAAATCAACAAAGGAAGAAGATAGCGAATCAAGTTCCGACGATGAAATCTCTTTTGCCGAGTTTGAAGAACAATTGGCGCGGATCACAAAGAAATTTCGTCGGAAATTTTGGAAGAATCGAACCGATGGATCTTCATCCACGAAACCATCTAAAGGATCATCGGGTTCTAAATCCTCTAATCTCAAAGGCGTTGCAAAACCTTCTAAAGAAAAAGAAAAAGATGATTTCGAAGGGGAAATCCAATGCTATCGATGCAAAGGCTACGACCATTTTTCAACGGATTGTCCTTCTAAGAAATCATACAAAAAGAAGGCTTTGCAAGCGAAAACTTGGGACGATTCTACTTCTAATGAATCGACCTCAAGTAAAGAGGAAAAAGTCGTTGCCTTACATGCTTCTCAAATTCCCTCTTCTAATGTTTGTTTATCATCTTTAATCACTGACTCTATTCCTTTGATTTTGCATGAAACATCAACATCCAACGGAGAGTCATCAAGTGAGGGGGAGTCGGACGAAGAAGAACTCGTTGAGGCATATCAACAACTTCTTGCGGAATCTAAGAAGATGGCCAAGCATATCAAGAAGTTGAGGAAGCAACGACTTGAGAATCAAGACGAGAATCATGCTTTAAAGATAAAACTTCATGATCTCGAGGAGGAACAAGGACGTTTATTGAATAACAATAAAATCCTCCAAGAAAAGCTAAACCAATCGGAGACAAACGCTAAAGCATATATGGACAAGATTGGTTTTCTAGAAAAACAGTTTGAGGAGATTCATGTCACCAACCAAGTTTTGACCAAGCAAGTTCATGAACTCAAATTCGACATACAAAGGCTTTCAACCGGTTCCAAGAAACTAGATTGTATGTCCAGATCAGGTCAAACAAGCAAGGTTGGTTTGGGTTTTAAAAAGGATCAAACTGTGCATGCTTCAAGTTCCACATTCAAATTGAAAAGAAGAACGTGTCACCTTTGTGGACTTGAAGGACATTTGGTGAAGGATTGCCCGAAAAAGAGAAAGAAAAATTTTTCGGCAACTTCATCTACGGAACGAATTCAACGGAATCAAAAGACACATCAAGTCAAAGGAGTTCACTCAACCCACCAAAGGTCCGAGCCACATCATCAATCATACAAGTGGATCACTGCAAGGCAAAGACCTAAGGTGGATCAACAGTCAAAGCTATCATCTCCCAACCACAATGAATCAAGACAACCCAGAATTCGACAATTTTGGATTCGGAAAGGTGATATCTTTCCTTATCTTAAGTCCTAAATAGCTTATGACTGTATGTAATGCTTTGATTGGTTTTCCCTTCATATCTTTCTTAATCTTTGCATTACATGTTTTTCAATGCTCTTCGTTTTTATGTTTTGTTTTTTAAACAAAAGGTTTTTAACGAACAAGTGCATTGAATGAAAAGAGTTTTCACGTTTATTCACTCCAAATTAATTTTATTTGGATTATCAACTTTACTCCATAATCATAATCTTGAAGATACTTCATTATAGGAGTTTTTGATATTATAAGCATCAAATTTTAGAAATCATGTGTGATCTTTAGATGCTTAATCTATCTCGGTTGTGTGAATTCATTGTGATAAACGTGAGACAACCGATAGACTAAAATTTGGGATATAATTCTTTCACGTAAGAGATTGCATTCTTACAAGGGTATTGAAATAATTTGCAAAAGATGTGGAAAGAGTTACATCCGAAAGGAGTGTGAAAACTACCACCACATGTTGGAAAGAGCTGCCACCCCGGTCGTCCGGTTTGTGTGTGAAGCTACCACATGTTATGGATGCTTGATAGTATTTTATGAGAAAATCTTTAGTTGAAGCATTTGGAGATTTATATGCAAAACTCTTATATTTTGAACAATCTCCTGGTTGGTATAAGGTGGGATAGTTGAAAGATGCTCAAAGAGCCACCCTTAGGTATTTTAGTGCTTATCTCAAATTTGAAAGGGTAAGAAATCAAATTGATGTCATTTGGAAATCTCTGTAAGTCATCTTTGTACATCCGTTACATCTTGATAGACTTTGGATCTCAAGATTATTTTTGATGAATTGTGTTTGATGAATATAACATGAAAAACTGTTTATAATGTTTTATCTTTGTTTTTCATGATTTAGGAGTAAATCTTTTTAATCTTGTGAAATTAATTGGATTGAATGACATCTTGTTAATTCATTGGTTAAAGCACTTAAATTGTTTTCTTGATGGAATACAAATCGGTATTTGAAAAGATTCTAAAATTTGGATTTGTTTCAAGGAATTATTTATTTTTTGCCTTCTGGTACCGGTACGCAATCTGCATTTTTGTTATATACCGGAACTGAGCTTTTATCTCTCTTTCTCCATGAACTAATGTTGTTAGTGATTTCCTTTTGTCTAGTATGTTCACTGTTTGACAATTTGTGACAAAAAGGGGGAGAAGAGAAATGACGGAGATGAGATCATCAAGAGAGGACAAACGAAACGAAAATTAAAAAATGGGGGAGAACGGAAAATGATGATCGTATCACAAGGGGGAGAACATAGATGCTCAAGAACATGGAGAACATGTTAGAGATGCTCAAGATAGGGGGAGACAAAGAAAGGTTGAAAGAGCTGGGAAAACAAAAGAACCAAAAGGATGAATCAAATGTAGGATTTTAATTTCTAACGACTGACGTTTGATTTTGTTTGGAGTTTTGTTTTGCAGGAAGTACATCACTTTAAGACTCCAAGTCCTAAGTCATAGAGTATGTTCTAGGACTGTTTGGTTCAAATGTAATTTTGTATTTATTGGATCTTTCACGCAAAGAAAATCAATATTTTGGTGATGACATTGAGTTTCGATTTTTTGGTTTAAGATGAGTGACTTGAGCGCTTTTATGTATTTTTGGGTTTTGTCACGAAATTGCCAAAGGGGGAGATTGTTACGGCTTTTTGGTATTGGCATATTTCGTGAGTCAAGTCAGTGAGTTGAGTCGGAGTCTTAAAGGGATCAAATTGTCAATCAGCAATCAAAGACTTAGAAAAGATTCAACAAGAGCTCAAGTTGGCACTCAGTGTCTTGAGTCTTGAAGATTGAAGTTGAAGAATTGTGGATCAGTTACATCAATCTCAAGAAGAAAGTATTCAAGAGGATCAGGTATGTTTAACTAAATAATTGTGGTGATCCGAATACTTTCTTATAGTGTAGAAACACTTGGATGAACTTTTATTTGCATAAAAATCAAAAACTGGACATGGGACATGTTCAGGATCCGGATCAGATCTTGCAATCCGGATCCCGAAGGGTACTTGTTCATTGGCAATTTCAATCCGGATCCTAGGCCATTCCGATCCGGATCCCGAACATGGGACTTTGCTGAATTGCATGAACGATCCGGATCGGACCTTGCAATCCGGATCCCGAACCCTTGGTTTTCTGGAATCGTCAATCTCGTTACGACGATCCGGATCGCAGTAAATCCGATCCGGATCGCCGTCCTGAAAATTTCCAGATAAGGTATGTTTTTGATTCTATCTCTTTCCAAAGGTTTCTAAACTATAAATAGACGTTTAGGGTTTCTCAAAACGTGGGAGCTACGGCCGATCAATTTCTAAAACACTTGAGAGCAACCCTAGAGGCTAGGTTTTCATCGTTCTTCTTTATAGCCTCTTTTAGGTCAATTCGATGGTTCTTTCAAGAACATATCTTTTGTCGAATTGATCTAATATTTGCTTAGAGATTTCTTCTACGGTTCCTCAATGAGAATCTAAGCAAAGGATCACCATCGAAGTCCATATTCTTATCGACTGAGTTTGCGTCGTGGATTCGACATGGCATCGTGGATTCGGTGTGCTAAAGGCCGTTTCGTGGATTCGAAACGTGTGCTCGTGGATTCGAGTGGCGTTCGTGGATTCGAACGTGTGCAGTGGACGTGCAAAATCGGTGGAGCGCGAGGTCCAAGAAATTGAAGGAGGGGTTAAATCCGTGGAGACGGTAATCACCTTGTTATTCTTCTTTTCTTAGGGATTGTTATTGCGTGGATATCCAACCGGTCAGCGCAAGGTCCGAAGAAGCTGAAGGAGGGGTTGAGTCCGTGGAGTCGGTAATCACCTTGTTATTCTTCTATTCTTAGTGGATTGTTATTGCGTGTTGGTCCCGTGGTTTTTCTCCTGGATTGGAGTTTCCACGTAAATCTCGGTGTGCTGTTTTTATTTTCCGCATTGGTTTTTATTTTGCACTGAGATTTGGGTTTTTAAGTATTACACCTATTCACCCCCCTCTAGTGTTTGATAGTACCTATTTAGATCCTTGGGATTATAATCACACCGCACAGATGGAACGATCAGACTGATCTACCAGGGACTCCACTCTGCTCCAAGCACGAGTGCAAGAATGCATCCCACACAAAGAAACCCGTACAACTCGGAACACTATCCGGGCGAGTAAAACCACTTGTCCAGGAACGAAAAGAAGTGTGGATGTCTAACGAGAATAAACATAGCCTAAGTTGAGTTTTCTACAGTTGGTGAAATGCTGCATATGATGGGGTGCTAGGTCAAATGCCAAGATAATAATAATAATTTTTCCGCTCGAGTAGGAGGAAAAGAGATCGCAGTGATCATCATATAACTCTAGAATCAAAAGCTATCACATTATTAGATGCTACACAGGAATTCACCATCATGCATGTCCTCCTATAGCAGATTATGCTATACTATTCCATCATTCTTAGAGAAGGGCCACCCACCTGAAGGTGCACAACTGTCCAGGGTCGTACAGCTAAGAAGACAAAAACAGATATCGAGCACAATCACCAAGCCACCAGTACCAAAGTAGTGTTCAAAGCATCTGGGTACATAATCGATTCAAGAATTACACTTAATTCCTCAAAATTCCACATATTAAAAATCTGCGCGGAACAGTCCTATCTTTGCAAATTTTCACCTATAAAACGTGCCTCTCCAAAATTCCAGTAAAACATATTACGGTGATCCTCGCGAAGTGTAGAGGTCGATAGAGCCTTGAAACGTCGAATTTGATATCCGATTGTGGAGAGTAAAAATCCGCGAAGACCTTGCTGTCCAGGAATCTCACACCAAGCAGGGGCTCAGTACAGCCTCGAAA
>CM055070.1:40893457-40922034 GCA_029204045.2 Tillandsia leiboldiana
ACACTGGCAATAAGTTCAGAGTTGCTAACTTTTTTCCTCTACAGGCAATCAATTAGTCAGAATAGATTTGAAACGTTGAAGATATGCTTGCATACTGAGGACGCCTTTCTTAATACTTCGAAGTTGCCGCGAGTGAAGTTGAAGAACATGAGAGAGAGAGAGAGTAAGAGATGCAAACCTCATTTTGTTGGATTTTCTTGAGATTGGTGATTTTAACTTGTGTTTGGCCCTTTTTGAGTTTTTTTCTTACCAATCTGGGGAAAATGCCATTCGAGCTACCCAAGAGCCTTCTTGGAAAGTGCTGTGATGCCAAGAGAGACCTTGTCCCTGGAGAGTTAATGTGCTCTTCTTGTCACGCCCGAGGTCGAAACTGCGACCCGGGCTCGTTAACAGATCCGCCGCCCATACGGTGAACCCCGTATAGACGAAGCGTCCAACCTGCAAAAGAAATATGCTACGCTAAAACATATATCAGAGCTGGAAGTAAACTGCTATAAATAAAATAAATACAACTCCAAGTCCTCACACAAGTACAAAAGTCGCTCAACTCTGATATAAAAGTACAAACTCTATACCTCACTACAAGGTCTCTCAACCAAGTAACTCTCAAAATATAAAAAAGGGGTAATCTACTCTCTGGAGACGACTGGTAGGGATCTAGCTCGCGACTCCCTTACTCGGTCTGAAGGAGCAACAACTGGAGCAGCGGAATAGGAGTAGAAGTCCCTGGGGAAAAAAACACCACGACGGGTGTGAGAACTACATCCCACAGTAGTCCTCAGTGGGTGCCGTCACAAGACCAACGGTCTGCCCACTAAGTCTACTAGAGGATAAGGTAATAAATGAAATACTGAAGGAAAGAGCTGGAAATGAATAACTCTACAGCTACTATGCCCCTATCTAGATGCTCAAAAAGTGGAACAGATGATAACATGGTGCATCTACTAATATATCAGTATAGTCACCCAATCTGAACTGACTGCCTCCTCGGGTCCAGTCAAACATGCGCCTACCTACTGCCGCACATCCTCAACATGACGGTCTACCGTAGGTATGTCCGTAGCTGCCAAAACTGGCTCAGACAAAGGGACCGTGTCGACAAGTCACCGATAGAAGAACTCAATCTCACGCCGGTTACAACAACCCGGTCTAGGCTCAATCTCAACGCCGGTTACAAACAACCCGGTCTAAAGCTCAATCTCAACGCCGGTTACAACAACCCGGTCTCTCGCCTACTCCGGAGTGGCACTCGAGGGGAGCGGACCCATTCGAGTCAAAAGTAACCCATGTCCAACGGCTCTGTCAAGTATCTCAGCCATGAGGCAAAAGTCGACACAATGCTCAAAGTGGAGACTCACTCAATCCACAATGCAAAACCCAGCCCCAACTGATGTATATCACTAATTCGGTCAAACCGCCCACAGTTCACGGTTACCGAAATAATAACCCGAGTCGATAATCTGGTGCAATCCCACCCGACTCAACAATATAGCTTATACTATCCCCCATCCCTGCTCTCTATCCTGAGCAACAAGGGACACTTCGCAGTCGGGACCGCTGTCAACCCAACGGCTCCCTAAAACAGGCATCACTGACAGGATAACTCCACAACAGACACAATAAAGGGTCCGGGAACCCCGAAAGACTAGAACCTACAACCCTAATCAAACAAGAACAAGGCTCTAGGCATAGCCTCTCGTTGTTCTCGTCCCAAAGGAAAATGCAGACCTTGGAACCCAGACCACTCGAATCATCTCGGGTGGTTAAATTTATCGGAAAAGGGGTGATATTTCTGATTGAAAGCCATTTGATCTGAAAGAAATCCATATTGTAATGATTTTTAGTTCTTTTAGAAAAACAATTGAAACAAGTTTTATAGCCAAGCTCGTAGAGCTAATGCCTTTGTCCAATCAAACAAGAATAGACTCGGCGACTCTACGATGCTCGGAAAGAAAACATTGGTTGACTAAAATCATATGTGTGTCCAAAAACAGTTCTGGGTTCAAGGTCCTGCTATCACTGGTACAAAGCTGCCACTGACACAGTGTCGACAATAAAACAAGAAACCAAACATCTCGGGACCGCCGTCTACCAAACGGCTCCCGCTGTTACGGCTCTTTGGTATTGGCATATTTCGTGAGTCAAGTCAGTGAGTTGAGTCGGAGTCTTAAAGGGATCAAATTGTCAATCAGCAATCAAAGACTTAGAAAAGATTCAACAAGAGCTCAAGTTGGCACTCAGTGTCTTGAGTCTTGAAGATTGAAGTGGAAGAATTGTGGATCAGTTACATCAATCTCAAGAAGAAAGTATTCAAGAGGATCAGGTATGTTTAACTAAATAATTGTGGTGATCCGAATACTTCTTATAGTGTAGAAACACTTGGATGAACTTTTATTTGCATAAAAATCAAAAACTGGACATGGGACATGTTCGGATCCGGATCAGATCTTGCAATCCGGATCCCGAAGGGTACTTGTTCATTGGCAATTTCAATCCGGATCCTAGGCCATTCCGATCCGGATCCCGAACATGGTACTTTGCTGAATTGCATGAACGATCCGGATCGGACCTTGCAATCCGGATCCCGAACCCTTGGTTTTCTGGAATCGTCAATCTCGTTACGACGATCCGGATCGCAGTAAATCCGATCCGGATCGCCGTCCTGAAAATTTCCAGATAAGGTATGTTTTTGATTCTTATCTCTTTCCAAAGGTTTCTAAACTATAAATAGACGTTTAGGGTTTCTCAAAAACGTGGGAGCTATGGCCGATCAATTTCTAAAACACTTGAGAGCAACCCTAGAGGCTAGGTTTTCATCGGTCTTCTTTATAGCCTCTTTTAGGTCAATTCGATGGTTCTTTCAAGAACATATCTTTTGTCGAATTGATCTAATCTTTGCTTAGAGATTTCTTCTACGGTTCCTCAATGAGAATCTAAGCAAAGGATCACCATCGAAGTCAATATTCTTATCGACTGAGTTTGCGTCGTGGATTCGACGTGGCATCGTGGATTCGGTGTGCTAAAGGCGTTTCGTGGATTCGAAACGTGTGCTCGTGGATTCGAGTGGCGTTCGTGGATTCGAACGTGTGCAGTGGACGTGCAAAATCGGTGGAGCGCGAGGTCCAAGAAATTGAAGGAGGGGTTAAATCCGTGGAGACGGTAATCACCTTGTTATTCTTCTTTTCTTAGGGATTGTTATTGCGTGGATATCCAACCGGTCAGCGCAAGGTCCGAAGAAGCTGAAGGAGGGGTTGAGTCCGTGGAGTCGGTAATCACCTTGTTATTCTTCTATTCTTAGTGGATTGTTATTGCGTGTTGGTCCCGTGGTTTTTCTCCTGGATTGGAGTTTCCACGTATATCTCGGTGTGCTGTTTTTATTTTCCGCATTGGTTTTTATTTTGCACTGAGATTTGGTTTTATAAGTATTACACCTATTCACCCCCCCTCTAGTTGTTTGATAGTACCTATTTAGATCCTTTGGGATTCATAACTCTACAATTGTATCAGAGCGGGTTTTAGGTTTATCTATCATGATGGGTGAAAGTGATAATATTTATAGACCTCCTCTTTTTGATGGGACTAATTATGCTTATTGGAAAGTGCGGATGAGAGCTTTTCTCATCGCAATTGATGAGCGGGTATGGCAATCCGTGGAATACGGTTGGGTGCATCCTGTTGAGGAAGTAGGAAATTCTACTACCCCAAAACCTCGCTCTAGATGGTCCAAAGAGGAATTTGAAAGATCTTCTTACAATGGGAAAGGTATGAACGCTTTATTTAATTCTCTTTCCTAGACTGAGTTCACACGAATTTCCGCGTGTGAAACCGCGAAGGAAATTTGGGATATTCTCAAAATTACACATGAGGGTACTAATCTGGTAAAAATTCAAAAGCTCCAGATGCTTACAAGTCAATTTGACTCTATTCATATGGAAGAGCATGAATTGTTTACAGATTATTACACTAGACTTCAAGATGTAATAAATACATGTGCTAATTTAGGAGAAAAGATCCCGGAGTCGAAAATTGTAAGAAAGATACTTCGGACTCTTCCGGAACAGTTTAGGGCAAAGGTTACCGCCATTGAAACCGTTAGTCATCCGGATGAGATGAGTGTAGAGGAATTAGTAGGCGCTTTGCAAACTTATGAAATGACTTTTCTTCCAAGTCTTCTTCTAAGCTTACAGGTATTACATTCAAATCAACAAAGGAAGAAGATAGCGAATCAAGTTCCGACGATGAAATCTCTTTTGCCGAGTTTGAAGAACAATTGGCGCGGATCACAAAGAAATTTCGTCGGAAATTTTGGAAGAATCGAACCGATGGATCTTCATCCACGAAACCATCTAAAGGATCATCGGGTTCTAAATCCTCTAATCTCAAAGGCGTTGCAAAACCTTCTAAAGAAAAAGAAAAAGATGATTTCGAAGGGGAAATCCAATGCTATCGATGCAAAGGCTACGACCATTTTTCAACGGATTGTCCTTCTAAGAAATCATACAAAAAGAAGGCTTTGCAAGCGAAAACTTGGGACGATTCTACTTCTAATGAATCGACCTCAAGTAAAGAGGAAAAAGTCGTTGCCTTACATGCTTCTCAAATTCCCTCTTCTAATGTTTGTTTATCATCTTTAATCACTGACTCTATTCCTTTGATTTTGCATGAAACATCAACATCCAACGGAGAGTCATCAAGTGAGGGGGAGTCGGACGAAGAAGAACTCGTTGAGGCATATCAACAACTTCTTGCGGAATCTAAGAAGATGGCCAAGCATATCAAGAAGTTGAGGAAGCAACGACTTGAGAATCAAGACGAGAATCATGCTTTAAAGATAAAACTTCATGATCTCGAGGAGGAACAAGGACGTTTATTGAATAACAATAAAATCCTCCAAGAAAAGCTAAACCAATCGGAGACAAACGCTAAAGCATATATGGACAAGATTGGTTTTCTAGAAAAAACAGTTTGAGGAGATTCATGTCACCAACCAAGTTTTGACCAAGCAAGTTCATGAACTCAAATTCGACATACAAAGGCTTTCAACCGGTTCCAAGAAACTAGATTGTATGTCCAGATCAGGTCAAACAAGCAAGGTTGGTTTGGGTTTTAAAAAGGATCAAACTGTGCATGCTTCAAGTTCCACATTCAAATTGAAAAGAAGAACGTGTCACCTTTGTGGACTTGAAGGACATTTGGTGAAGGATTGCCCGAAAAAGAGAAAGAAAAATTTTTCGGCAACTTCATCTACGGAACGAATTCAACGGAATCAAAAGACACATCAAGTCAAAGGAGTTCACTCAACCCACCAAAGGTCCGAGCCACATCATCAATCATACAAGTGGATCACTGCAAGGCAAAGACCTAAGGTGGATCAACAGTCAAAGCTATCATCTCCCAACCACAATGAATCAAGACAACCCAGAATTCGACAATTTTGGATTCGGAAAGGTGATATCTTTCCTTATCTTAAGTCCTAAATAGCTTATGACTGTATGTAATGCTTTGATTGGTTTTCCCTTCATATCTTTCTTAATCTTTGCATTACATGTTTTTCAATGCTCTTCGTTTTTATGTTTTGTTTTTTAAACAAAAGGTTTTAACGAACAAGTGCATTGAATGAAAAGAGTTTTCACGTTTATTCACTCCAAATTAATTTTATTTGGATTATCAACTTTACTCCATAATCATAATCTTGAAGATACTTCATTATAGGAGTTTTTGATATTATAAGCATCAAATTTTAGAAATCATGTGTGATCTTTAGATGCTTAATCTATCTCGGTTGTGTGAATTCATTGTGATAAACGTGAGACAACCGATAGACTAAAATTTGGGATATAATTCTTTCACGTAAGAGATTGCATTCTTACAAGGGTATTGAAATAATTTGCAAAAGATGTGGAAAGAGTTACATCCGAAAGGAGTGTGAAAACTACCACCACATGTTGGAAAGAGCTGCCACCCCCGGTCGTCCGGTTTGTGTGTGAAGCTACCACATGTTATGGATGCTTGATAGTATTTTATGAGAAAATCTTTAGTTGAAGCATTTGGAGATTTATATGCAAAACTCTTATATTTTGAACAATCTCCTGGTTGGTATAAGGTGGGATAGTTGAAAGATGCTCAAAGAGCCACCCTTAGGTATTTTAGTGCTTATCTCAAATTTGAAAGGGTAAGAAATCAAATTGATGTCATTTGGAAATCTCTGTAAGTCATCTTTGTACATCCGTTACATCTTGATAGACTTTGGATCTCAAGATTATTTTTGATGAATTGTGTTTGATGAATATAACATGAAAAACTGTTTATAATGTTTTATCTTTGTTTTTCATGATTTAGGAGTAAATCTTTTTAATCTTGTGAAATTAATTGGATTGAATGACATCTTGTTAATTCATTGGTTAAAGCACTTAAATTGTTTTCTTGATGGAATACAAATCGGTATTTGAAAAGATTCTAAAATTTGGATTTGTTTCAAGGAATTATTTATTTTTTGCCTTCTGGTACCGGTACGCAATCTGCATTTTTGTTATATACCGGAACTGAGCTTTTATCTCTCTTTCTCCATGAACTAATGTTGTTAGTGATTTCCTTTTGTCTAGTATGTTCACTGTTTGACAATTTGTGACAAAAAGGGGGAGAAGAGAAATGACGGAGATGAGATCATCAAGAGAGGACAAACGAAACGAAAATTAAAAAATGGGGGAGAACGGAAAATGATGATCGTATCACAAAGGGGGAGAACATAGATGCTCAAGAACATGGAGAACATGTTAGAGATGCTCAAGATAGGGGGAGACAAAGAAAGGTTGAAAGAGCTGGGAAAAACAAAAGAACCAAAAGGATGAATCAAATGTAGGATTTTAATTTCTAACGACTGACGTTTGATTTTGTTTGGAGTTTTGTTTTGCAGGAAGTACATCACTTTAAGACTCCAAGTCCTAAGTCATAGAGTATGTTCTAGGACTGTTTGGTTCAAATGTAATTTTGTATTTATTGGATCTTTCACGCAAAGAAAATCAATATTTTGGTGATGACATTGAGTTTCGATTTTTTGGTTTAAGATGAGTGACTTGAGCGCTTTTATGTATTTTTGGGTTTTGTCACGAAATTGCCAAAGGGGGAGATTGTTACGGCTTTTTGGTATTGGCATATTTCGTGAGTCAAGTCAGTGAGTTGAGTCGGAGTCTTAAAGGGATCAAATTGTCAATCAGCAATCAAAGACTTAGAAAAGATTCAACAAGAGCTCAAGTTGGCACTCAGTGTCTTGAGTCTTGAAGATTGAAGTTGAAGAATTGTGGATCAGTTACATCAATCTCAAGAAGAAAGTATTCAAGAGGATCAGGTATGTTTAACTAAATAATTGTGGTGATCCGAATACTTTCTTATAGTGTAGAAACACTTGGATGAACTTTTATTTGCATAAAAATCAAAAACTGGACATGGGACATGTTCAGGATCCGGATCAGATCTTGCAATCCGGATCCCGAAGGGTACTTGTTCATTGGCAATTTCAATCCGGATCCTAGGCCATTCCGATCCGGATCCCGAACATGGGACTTTGCTGAATTGCATGAACGATCCGGATCGGACCTTGCAATCCGGATCCCGAACCCTTGGTTTTCTGGAATCGTCAATCTCGTTACGACGATCCGGATCGCAGTAAATCCGATCCGGATCGCCGTCCTGAAAATTTCCAGATAAGGTATGTTTTTGATTCTTATCTCTTTCCAAAGGTTTCTAAACTATAAATAGACGTTTAGGGTTTCTCAAAAACGTGGGAGCTACGGCCGATCAATTTCTAAAACACTTGAGAGCAACCCTAGAGGCTAGGTTTTCATCGTTCTTCTTTATAGCCTCTTTTAGGTCAATTCGATGGTTCTTTCAAGAACATATCTTTTGTCGAATTGATCTAATATTTGCTTAGAGATTTCTTCTACGGTTCCTCAATGAGAATCTAAGCAAAGGATCACCATCGAAGTCAATATTCTTATCGACTGAGTTTGCGTCGTGGATTCGACATGGCATCGTGGATTCGGTGTGCTAAAGGCGTTTCGTGGATTCGAAACGTGTGCTCGTGGATTCGAGTGGCGTTCGTGGATTCGAACGTGTGCAGTGGACGTGCAAAATCGGTGGAGCGCGAGGTCCAAGAAATTGAAGGAGGGGTTAAATCCGTGGAGACGGTAATCACCTTGTTATTCTTCTTTTCTTAGGGATTGTTATTGCGTGGATATCCAACCGGTCAGCGCAAGGTCCGAAGAAGCTGAAGGAGGGGTTGAGTCCGTGGAGTCGGTAATCACCTTGTTATTCTTCTATTCTTAGTGGATTGTTATTGCGTGTTGGTCCCGTGGTTTTTCTCCTGGATTGGAGTTTCCACGTATATCTCGGTGTGCTGTTTTTATTTTCCGCATTGGTTTTTATTTTGCAATGAGATTTGGTTTTATAAGTATTACACCTATTCACCCCCACTCTAGTTGTTTGATAGTATCTATTTAGATCCTTTGGGATTCATAACTCTACACCCGCCACAGATGAACGATCAACTGTATCTACCAGACTCCACTCTGCTCCCAAGCACGAGTGCAAGAATGCATCCCACACTAAAAGAAACCCGACAACTCGGCCCACTATCCGGGCGAGTAAAACACTATGTCCAGGAAAGAAAAGAAGTGTGGATGTCTAAAGCAGAATAAACCTAGCCTAAGTTGAAGTTTTCTACAGTCTGGCTGAACATGCTGCATATGATGGGGTGCTAGGTCAAATTCCAAGATAATAATAATAATTTTACAGAGTAGGAACAAGAGATCGCATGATCATCATATAACTCTAGAATCAACAGCTATCACATTCTAGCATGCTACACAGGAATATCACCATCATGCATGGTCCTACTATAGCAGATTTAATGCACATTCCATCATTCTTAGAGACAGGGCCACCCACCTGAAGGTGCACAACTGTCCAGGGTCGTACAGCTAAGAAAGACAAGAAACAGATATACGAGCACAATCACCAAGCCAACAGTACCAAAGTAGTGTTCAAAGCATCCTGGGTACATAATAGATTCAAGAATTACACTTAATTCCTCAAAATTCCACATATTAAAAAATCTGCGAGGAACAGTCCTATTTCTGCAAAATTTTCACCTATAAAACTGCCTCCAAAAATTCCAGTAAAAATATTACGGTGATCCTCGCGAAGTGTAGATGTCGATAGAGCCTTGAAACGTCGAATTCTGATATCCAGATGTGGAGATAAAAATCCGCGAAGACCTTGCTGTCCAGGAATCTCACACCAAAGCAGGGGCTCAGTACAGCCTCGAAAACCATGCCAAAGACCCAAATCTAGGCAAAATACTAAACACGAAAGTTGAAGATGTACCTTTCGTGAATCCAACTCCGCAAAAATCATACAAAAATACAGTTGGGGTAGCTCTGTAGACCTCTCAGACTGAAGTACGATGGAAACGGGCCTCCAACTGAAAATCGTCGCACTGCGCTCCGATGCCGAAGTCGTCGACGCCGCGGCTTCCAAAAAATCCGGGCCTCTGCCAAAAGATGCGCAACACGAAGATCTACAACTTTCCTAAAGGGGCCATGGGCAGGGGAGCTCGGGAAAGGGGGCAAAACTCCCTCACAAGACAGCTATTTATAGGCCCAGCACGAAAATCTGCACTTTGGACTTTTGGCCCAAAGATTCGGGCGCCCGGTACTTCCGGGCTGCTACAGTAATAGGCCCGGCCCGTTACTGTTCACGCCCGGAAATCTCCCAGGCCGCCACGCGTCTCGGCCCCGCGCCCGGCGCGCCCGGACCACGTGAGCCAGCCACTCCCTGTGCGCCACGTGGCTCCGCGGTCCTCGGCGGGAACCGTGGGCCGCGGTTCACGCCGGGTTACCCGGGTCCATGCGCCAGCCAATGGGAGTGCACCACGTGGCACCGCGAGGTCCACGGTGCGCCGCGCCCGTGCCGCTGTCGCGCGTGCGTTGACCGCCCAATCACAGCGCGCCACGTGGACAACCTAAACTCGCTGCGCCCGGTGCAGGAACTATGGTGCACCCGACGAATCCGAAGCTGCCACGTGTCCACCCCCGGTCCACCGTGCACCCGCGCCTTCCCCGTGGACCGCGCCCACTACGCCCGCCAACCGGGCGCCGCCACGTGGCCCGTACCTGGTGCACGCCTCCCGCGGTGGACCGACCGGCCTCTCCTCGGCCCGCCGCCGCGCTCCATCGTCTGCCGCCGCCGCCGGCGCAACTCCGGCCGCCGGAACAGTAACCCCACGCCTCGAAATCTGTGTTTTCACATCCGGGCTCCGTAAAATACAAGTAAATAGTCCATTAGGCTCTGATACCACTCTAATCTGTCACGCCCCGGGGTCGAAACTGCGACCCGGGCTCGCTAACAGATCCGCCGCCCATACGGTGAACCCCGTATAGACGAAGCGTCAAACCTGCAAAAGAAATATGCTACGCTAAACAGATATCAGAGCTGGAAGTAAACTGCTATAAATAAAATAAATACAACTCAAAGTCCTCACCACAAGTACAAAAGTCGCTCAACTCTGATATAAAAGTACAACTCTATACCTCACTACAAGGTCTCTTAACAAGTAACTCTCAAAATATAAAAAGGGGTACATCTACTCTCTGGATGACGACTGGTAGGGATCTAGCTCGCGACTCCCTTACCTCGGTCTGAAGGAGCAACAACTGGAGCAGCAGGAACAGGAGTAGAAGTCCCTGGGGAAAAACACCACGACGGGTGTGAGAACTACATCCCACAGTAGTCCTCAGTGGGTGCCGTCAACAAGACCAACGGTCTGCCCACTAAGTCTACTAGAGGCATAAGGTAATAAATGAAATACTGAAGGAAAGAGCTGGAAATGAATAACTCTACAGCTACTATGCCCCTATCTAGATGCTCAAAAAGTGGAACAGATGATAACATGGTGCATCTACTAACATATCAGTATAGTCACCCAATCTGAACTGACTGCCTCCTCGGGTCCAGTCGAACATGTGCCTACCTACTGCCGCACATCCTCAACATGACGGGTCTACCGTAGGTATGTCCGTAGCTACCAAAACTGGCTCAGCCAGAGGGACCGTGTCGACAAGTCACGATAGAAGAATTCAATCTCACGCCGGTTACAACAACCCGATCTAAGGCTTAATCTCAATGTCGGTTACAACAACCCGGTCTAAAGCTCAATCTCAACGCCAGTTACAACAACCCGGTCTCGCCTACTCCGGAGTGGCACTCGAGGGAGCGACCCACTCGAGTCAAAAGTAACCCATGTCCAACAGCTCTGTCAAGTATCTCAGCCAATGAGGCAAAAGTCGACACAATGCTCAAAGTGGAGACTCACTCAATCCACAATGCAAAACCCAGCCCCAACTGATGTATATCACTAATCGGTCAAACCGCCCACAGTTCGCGGTTACCGAAATAATAACCCGAGTCGATAATCTGGTGCAATCCCATCCGACTCAACAATATAGCTATACTATCCCCCATCCCTGCTCTCTATCCTGAGCAACAAGGGACACTCGACAGTCGGGACCGCTGTCAACCCAACGGCTCCCTAAAACAGGCATCACTGATAGGATAACTCCACAACAGACACAATAAAGGGTCCGGGAACCCCGAAAGACTAGAACCTACAACCCTAATCAAACAAGAACAGGCTCTAGGCATAGCCTCTCGTTGTTCTCGTCCCAAAGGAAAAATGCAGACCTTGGAACCCAGACCACTCGAATCATCTCGGGTGGTTAAATTTATCGGAAAAGGGTGATATTTCTGATTGAAAGCCATTTGATCTGAAAGAAATCCATATTTAATGATTTTTAGTTCTTTTTAGGAAAACAATTGAAAACAAGTTTTATATCCAAGCCTCGTAGAGCTAATGCCTTTGTCCAATCAAACAAGAACAGACTCGGCGACTCTACGATGCTCGGAAGAAAACATTGGTTGACTAAAATCATATGTGTGTCCAAAAACAGTTCTGGGTTCAAGGTCCTGCTATCACTGGTACAAAGCTGCCACTGACACAGTGGCGACAATAAAACAAGAAACCAAAACATCTCGGGACCGCCGTCTACCAAACGGCTCCCTCCACAGATGAACGATCAACTGTATCTACCAGACTCCACTCTGCTCCCAAGCACGAGTGCAAGAATGCATCCCACACTAAAAGAAACCCGACCACTCGGCCCACTATCCGGGCGAGTAAAACACTATGTCCAGGAAAGAAAAGAAGTGTGGATGTCTAAAGCAGAATAAACCTAGCCCAAGTTGAAGTTTTCTACAGTCTGGCTGAACATACTGCATATGACGGGGTGCTAGGTCAAATTCCAAGATAATAATAATAATTTTACAGAGTAGGAACAAGAGATCGCATGATCATCATATAACTCTAGAATCAACAGCTATCACATTCTAGCATGCTACACAGGAATATCACCATCATGCATGGTCCTACTATAGCAGATTTAATGCACATTCCATCATTCTTGGAGACAGGGCCACCCACCTGAAGGTGCACAACTGTCCAGGGTCATACAGCTAAGAAAGCCCAGAAACAGATATACGAGCACAATCACCAAGCCAACAGTACCAAAGTAGTGTTCAAAGCATCCTGGGTACATAATAGATTCAAGAATTACACTTAATTCCTCAAAATTCCACATATTAAAAAATCTGCGAGGAACAGTCCTATTTCTGTGAAATTTTCACCTGTAAAACTGCCTCCAAAAATTCCAGTAAAAATATTACGGTGATCCTCGCGAAGTGTAGATGTCGATAGAGCCTTGAAACGTCGAATTCTGATATCCAGATGTGGAGATAAAAATCCGCGAAGACCTTGCTGTCCAGGAATCTCACACCAACGCAGGGGCTCAGTACAGCCTCGAAAACCATGCGAAAGACCCAAATCTAGGCAAAATACTGAACACGAAAGTTGAAGATGTACCTCTCGTGAATCCAACGGCGCAAAAATCATACAAAAATACAGTCGGGGTAGCTCTGTAGACCTCTCAGACTGAAGTACGATGGAAACGGGCCTCCAACTGAAAATCGTCGCACTGCGCTCCGATGCCGAAGTCGTCGACGCCGCGGCTTCCAAAAAATCTGGGCCTTTGCCAAAAGATGCGCAACACGAAGATCTACACCTTTCCTAAAGGGGCCATGGGCAGGGGAGCTCGGGAAAGGGGGCAAAACTCCCTCACAAGACAGCTATTTATAGGCCCAGCACGAAAATCCGCACTTTGGACTTTTGGCCCAAAGATTCGGGCGCCCGGTACTTCCGGGCAGCTACAGTAACAGGCCCGGCCCGTTACTGTTCACGCCCGGAAATCTCCCAGGCCGCCACGCGTCTCGGCCCCGCGCCCGGCGCGCCCGGACCACGTGAGCCAGCCACTCCCTGTGCGCCACATGGCTCCGCGGTCCTCGGCGGGAACCGTGGGCCGCGGTTCACGCCGGGTTACCCGGGTCCATGCGCCAGCCAATGGGAGTGCACCACGTGGCACCGCGAGGTCCACGGTGCGCCGCGCCCGCGCCGCTGTCGCGCGTGCGTTGACCGCCCAATCACAGCGTGCCACGTGGACAACCTAAACTCGCTGCGCCCGGTGCAGGAACTATGGTGCACCCGACGAATCTGAAGCTGCCACGTGTCCACCCCCGGTCCACCGTGCACCCGCGCCTTCCCCGTGGACCGCGCCCACTGCGCCCGCCAACCGGGCGCCGCCACGTGGCCCGTACCTGGTGCACGCCTCCCGCGGTGGACCGACCGGCCTCTCCTCGGCCCGCCGCCGCGCTCCATCGTCTGCCGCCGCCGCCGGCGCAACTCCGGCCGCCGGAACAGTAACCCCACGCCTCGAAATCTGTGTTTTCGCATCCGGGCTCCGTAAAATACAAGTAAATAGTCCATTAGGCTCTGATACCACTCTAATCTGTCACGCCTCGGGGTCGAAACTGCGACCCGGGCTCGCTAACAGATCTGCCGCCCATACGGTGAACCCCGTATAGACGAAGCGTCAAACCTTCAAAAGAAATATGCTACGCTAAACAGATATCAGAGCTGGAAGTAAACTGCTATAAATAAAATAAATACAACTCCAAGTCCTCACCATAAGTACAAAAGTCGCTCAACTCTGATATAAAAGTACAACTCTATACCTCACTACAAGGTCTCTCAACAAGTAACTCTCAAAATATAAAAAGGGGTACATCTACTCTCTGGATGACGACTGGTAGGGATCTAGCTCGCGACTCCCTTACCTCGGTCTGAAGGAGCAACAACTGGAGCAGCAGGAACAGGAGTAGAATTCCCTGGGGAAAAACACCACGACGGGTGTGAGAACTACATCCCACAGTAGTCCTCAGTGGGTGCCGTCCACAAGACCAACGGTCTGCCCACTAAGTCTACTAGAGGCATAAGGTAATAAATGAAATACTGAAGGAAAGAGCTAGAAATGAATAACTCTACAGCTACTATGCCCCTATCTAGAGGCTCAAAAAGTGGAACAGATGATAACATGGTGCATCTACTAACATATCAGTATAGTCACCCAATCTGAACTGACTGCCTCCTCGGGTCCAGTCAAACATGTGCCTACCTACTGCCGCACATCCTCAACATGACGGGTCTACCGTAGGTATGTCCGTAGCTGCCAAAACTGGCTCAGCCAGAGGGACCTTGTCGACAAGTCACGATAGAAGAACTCAATCTCACGCCGGTTACAACAACCCGATCTAAGGCTCAATCTCAATGCCGGTTACAACAACCCGGTCTAAAGCTCAATCTCAACGCCGGTTACAACAACCCGGTCTCGCCTACTCCGGAGTGGCACTCGAGGGAGCGACCCACTCGAGTCAAAAGTAACCCATGTCCAACAGCTCTGTCAAGTATCTCAGCCAATGAGGCAAAAGTCGACACAATGCTCAAAGTGGAGACTCACTCAAGCCACAATGCAAAACCCAGCCCCAACTGATGTATATTGTTACGGAATTTGAGTTGGCGTAGTTTCGTGAAAGTCTCAAGTCTTGAAGATTGAAGGTGAAGAAAGTTGGATCATTTAACTCAATCTCAAGAAAGAAGAATTCAAAAGGATCAGGTATGTTTAACTAAAGATTTTGTGTGATCCGAATACTTCTTGTAGTGTAGAAACACTTGGAAGAATCTTTTATTGCATAAAAATCAAAAACTGGACTTGGGACATGTTCAGGATCCGGATCAGGTTGTTCAATCCGGATCCCGAAGGTGGTTCGTTCATACACCAGTTCAATCCGGATCGTAGCCTCTCTTGATCCGGATCCCGAACACTGAGTTTACCATTTTCCTTGAACGATCCGGATCAGGCTTCGCAATCCGGATCCCGAACGTTGATGTTTGGTAAACTGTATGAACGATCCGGATCAAGCACTTCGATCCGGATCCCGAACCTTTGTTTTTCTGGAATTGCCTGACTCGTTACGACGATCCGGATCACAGCTAATCCGATCCGGATCGCTGTCCGTAAAATTTTCCAGAAATGGTAGGTTTTTGATTCTTATCTCCTTCTTAGGGTTTCTAACCTATAAATAGACCCTTTGACTCTTTTTCTAGGGTTAATCCAAAAAAAGAAGGAAAATAGCCGTCATATTCATATCTTATTTTATATGGCTCTAGATCCACATATAGAGAAGAAAGAAAATCATTAGAGAATACTCTATGTTTCTTCATCTATATTGATTAGTTTGATTCTAGGTTTTCATACTCACATCTTGAGTTGAATCAAACTAATGAATACTTAGATGGTATTTCCGATCTATCTTTGATCTAAGTATTCGGCGGATCATCACCACCAAAAACAACGATTTACCCCAAAAAATCGGCGCGTGGATTCGCGTGTCCTTGTGGATTCAAGGTTCAACCGCTCTCGTGGATTCGGAGCGAGGCACGTTCGTGGATTCGAAGGGTGCTATTGGGTGAAGACCGTGGACTCGGTCGGACGTCGTGGATTCGACGTTGGACGTCGTGGATTCGGCGTTGGACGCAGATCGTGGATTCGAGAAGCGTCGCGGAGCGAGCGGAGAAGATCCTCTAGGAGCGTATGGAAAAGGTTGAGTCATAAGTGTGTACGGTAAATCACCTTGTACGTGTTTTAATTCTAGTGGATTTCTGCCGTGTTATCGGTCCCGTGGTTTTTTACTCCGGTGATGGAGTTTTCCACGTAAAAATCTTGCGAGTTATTTTTTATTTCCGCATTGGGTTTATCGCAACGATTTTTGAGTGTTTATACGTTTAAACCTATTCACCCCCCTCTAGGTGTTTTTTTCCCCTATTTAGATCCTTATTACATATAACCCAACAAGTGGTATCAGAGAGGGAATAGGGTTGTAAACAATGGTTGAAGGTGGAAACATCAACCGACCCCCGTTCTTCGATGGAACAAATTATGCGTACTGGAAAGTGCGGATGAAAGCCTTTTTAATTTCCATCGACGAACGGGTGTGGCAATCAATTGAATTAGGATGGTCTAATCCAACTGAATTTATTGGTGATGTTCGCACCTTAAAACCTAGGTCGAAATGGACCAAGGAAGAGTTAGATTCATCTTCTTACAATGGCAAGGGAATTAATGCTATTTTTAATGCCTTATCTCAAACTGAGTTCTCTCGCGTCTCAGCATGTGAGACTGCGAAAGAAATCTGGGATGTTCTTCAGGTTACACATGAGGGAACTAACCTCGTGAAGATTCAGAAACTGCAAATGCTTACGAGCAAGTTTGACTCTATCTTGATGGCAGAAAATGAATCTTTCACGGACTACTATACACGATTGCAAGACATCGTAAACTCATGTGCTAACCTGGGAGAGAAGATTCCAGAATTTAAGATTGTAAGAAAGATCTTAAGAACTCTTCCTGAACGATTTCGCCCAAAGGTTACAGCCATTGAAACTATTAAACACCCGGACGAAATACGTGTAGAAGAATTAGTTGGTTCATTACAAACATATGAAATGACGTTTACTACTAACAATTCTTCTGGAAAGGCATCCACTTCTAAGTCTTCAGGTTATGCGTTGAAAACAACTAAGGAAGAAGACGCGGATACATCCTCCTCAGACGATGACGAGAACCCTTCTATGGAGGAATTTGAGAAGCAGCTCGCTCTCTTGACAAGGAAGTTTCGCCGCAACTTTCGAAGGGGTAATTCAAGTAAATCTCCATCCTTCGGAAAGTCGAACAAAGGCAAGGGTACTTCAAGTTACAAGTCAAGAAAGCAAGAGAACTTCTCAAAGGATAAGAAAAGTTCAGAGGGACAACTACAATGCTTCAAATGTCGAGGCTACGGCCACATTGCAACGGAGTGTCCCAACAAGTATCCGGCAAAGAAGAAGGCGATGCAAGTCGTCACTTGGGATGACAACTCAACGTCAAATGAGTCGTCTTCAAGTGATGAAGAAAAGAGCTCCACGGCATTCCACGCATCCATATCTTCACCCTTCATGTGCTTTATGGCAAGTACATCCGAGTCGTTGTCCAACTCCACTGTTGAAAAGAATGCAACGGACAACGAATCGGATGATTCGGAAGGTGAAGATTTTGCTCTAGCCTACCACAGACTTTTGAGGGATTCAAAGAAAGTGGCTAAGCAAAACAAGAGTTTGAGAGGGAGATTGCATGATCTCGAAGAAGAAGCAAAAAGGGCAACTTCTCTCTCAAACGCTCTTGAAGTGGAAAGGGAAAACCTGATAAAAGCAAATGTTTCCCTTCAAGAGTCCAATGAGCAACTTGAGAAGGAACATACAAATCTGGTGGATAAAGCGAATCACTTCTCAAAGCTCTACAACGAGGCTCGACAGGATAACCTGGAAATGACAAAGACCATTTTCCAACTCAAGGATGACTTACAGCGATTCTCTTCAGGAAGGAGTAAGTTGGATAGACTTCTTGGTCTTGGTCAATCAAATCGGTTCGGCCTCGGATACACTCAAACTGGAAACAGTCCAAGTTCGAGTGGGACAGTTTTTGTGCCTCAGTCGGTATCTCCTCCTCCGACACCGGAATTCAAGACAAACAATGACAACAAACCTACTTCATCCTCTTTGGGATCGTCAAGATCTAAGGTATGTTTTCGTTGTGGTGTTTCAGGGCACATAAGAAGATATTGCAAGACGGGAGTCAAATGCTCACCTCAAACATCTCTTGCAATGACTACCACAAAGGTGATTCCTCGGAAATCAATTCCAAATCAATTGAAAGAAAAGAACCCTGGTAGTTTACCGCGCAAGACGACCACATCAAGGAGCAGCAATCGTTTTAACAAGATGCTTTCACCTAGGCATATAACTTCACGACCATTACCGACGCATTCCAAAAAGGTTTGGGTGCGCAAAGGTGAAATTTTTTCTTGTCTTGTTACCAATGTTTCCTTGCATGCATATGATAGTTCGTCTTGGTATCTGGATAGCGGTTGTTCCCGTCACATGACCGGTGACAAAAATAGTTTTCAAAATCTTGAGAAAATCTCCGGTGGACTTGTTGTTTTCGGAGACGGTCGATCTTCCAAAATTGTTGGAAAAGGGACGGTAGCTATTCCAGATGGCCCGATTTTGAAAAACGTCTTATTTGTTGATGGCCTTAAGACTAACCTCATAAGCATAAGTCAACTTTGCGACAATAGTTTTTCAGTTAACTTTTCATCTGTTGAATGCGTTGTAACTGATAAGGACCATGTCTTCTTTTTAAAAGGGGTTAGATCTGAAAACAATTGCTATGTTGTTCCTAATAAAATTTCAGAAAAATGTAACCTAGTTTCTTTGAATAATGAAACACTTTGGCATGAAAGGCTAGGTCACATAAATTTTAAGGAACTTGTTAAAATTTCAAACAAGGACGTGGTCAAGGGGGTTCCAAAACTTTTATTTAAACAAAACATTGTGTGTGGTGGTTGCCAAAAGGGAAAACAGTCCAGAACTGCACACAAGAACTTGAACCACGTTGGTACAAAACGGCCTTTGGAACTCTTACACATGGATTTAATGGGGCCAACTCGTCAACCATCTTTGGGAGGTAAATGGTATATTTTCTTGATGATTGATGATTTCTCTCGGTATTCTTGGGTAGCATTTTTAAAAGAGAAAGCTGATACTTTGATTCTTTTCACGAGATTTGCCTTCATATTATGATTGAAAAGAATGAAAAGATCATTCGTGTTAGAAGTGATAGAGGTGGAGAATTCATTAATTCTAAATTCATTGACTTTTGTACTTCAAACGGTATTAAGCATGAATTCTCTGCACCCTATACACCTCAACAGAATGGTGTTGTCGAGCGCAAAAACAGGGTTGTTCAAGAGATGGCACGTGTTATGCTTCACAGCCGGAATTTACCGCTACATTTTTGGGCTGAAGCTGTGAACACCGCTGTCTATGTCATTAATCGAGTGTTTTTGCGCCCGGGGAACGTTAAATACACCATATGAACTATGGTGTGGTAGAAAACCCAACATCAAATATTTTCGCATCTTCGGGAGTCGGTGTTACATTTTACGTGACCGTGAAAATCTTGGAAAGTTTGACTCACGAAGTGACGAAGGGATTTTCTTGGGGTATTCTACTAATAGTAGAGCATATCGAGTATTTAACTTGGAATCTAAGACGATCGTAGAATCTATAAATGTTAAAGTAGATGAAGCTTTTCACTTTGCATCTGAAAAATCTACCCTCGATATCTCTCTAGATGATGATTCTCCTGCCGTTGCATCCTCTCATAATGATACTTCCAATATTAATGATGCATCTAATGGTTCTTCAAGTTTATCTAATGTGCAGGAATCATCTCATATATCTCCGAGTACTCCGTTTCAACAAACGCTACGAATCTCCAAGGATCATCCGGAATCGAATATTATTGGAGATCCACAAGAAGGAGTTAGAACTCGGAGGCAGTTGGTTTGTGGATTCGCTTGCTACGTATTTTTAATCGAACCAAAGAACATAGATGAAGCTCTTCAGGATGACTACTGGATTAAAGCAATGCAGGAAGAGCTCCATCAATTTGAGCGAAACAAAGTCTGGGAATTAACGAAGCCTCCAAAGCAACATAATGTGATAGGTACCAAATGGATCTTCAAGAACAAGAAAATGAGGATGGTACTATCATCAGGAACAAGGCACGATTAGTTGCTCAAGGCTACTCTCAAGTAGAAGGTATAGACTTTGATGAAACATTCGCCCCTGTAGCTAGACTCGAGTCCATTCGTATACTATTTGCTATTGCTTGTCATTTTAAAATCAAATTATTTCATATGGACGTTAAGAGCGCATTTCTAAATGGGTTTTTAAATGAGGAAGTTTATGTGGCTCAACCGAAAGGTTTTGTAGACCATAAACAACCTAACCATGTTTTTCGTTTGAAAAAGGCTCTTTACGGTCTGAAACAAGCACCGCGAGCATGGTACGAAAGGTGACAAAGCACCTTTTGGAGAAGGGCTACACTCGAGGGGGAGCTGATAGGACTCTCTTTGTGAAGCATTATCAAAGCAATTTCATTGTAGCACAAATCTATGTCGATGACATTGTATTTGGCGCAACAAGAGATAATGATGCTTCTAAATTCGCGGAGACCATGGAAAGCGAATTTGAGATGTCCATGATGGGCGAATTGACTTATTTCCTTGGATTGCAAATTAACAAATGATGAAGGTATTCACTTGAGTCAATCCAAGTATGCAATGGAGTTGGTTAAAAAGTTTGATCTTGAAAATTCGAAGGATTTTCCGACTCCAATGGGAACTAGCCACAAGGGACTTGGAAGTGAATCACAAAGTGAGAATGTAGACGAGAAACTGTATCGAAGTATGATTGGAAGTCTACTTTACCTCACGGCTAGTCGCCCGAATATATCTTTTGGTGTTGGGATCTGCGCGAGATATCAATCTGCACCAAAGGAGGTTCACCTGAAAGCGGTGAAGAGGATCATCCGTATATCAAAGGATCAATTAATTTCGGAATTTGGTATCCTATGGGAACAAGTTTGGATATTGTTGGATACTCAGATGCCGATTGGGCAGGATCAGTGGATGATCGGAAAAGCACGAGTGGTGCATGCTTCTATCTTGGCCATTGCCTTGTTGCATGGCACAGTAAAAAGCAGAATTGCATAGCACTCTCGACTGCCGAAGCGGAATACATTTCAGCGGGTAGTTGTTCAACCCAACTCATTTGGATGAAAAGTGTGTTGAGCGACTTCCGGATTTCAGCATCTTCGGTAACAATTCTTTGTGACAACACAAGTGCAATTAACATTTCTAAAAACCCTGTGTTGCACTCTAGAACAAAACATATTGAACTTAGATATCATTTTCTTAGAGAGCTAGTTGAATCAAATACTCTTCAACTTTCATATATTTCAACTGAGGATCAATTAGCTGACATTCTAACAAAACCTTTGGATCAAAAACGTTTTATTCATTTGCGAAAAGCAATTGGAATGCTTTCCTTGAAATAAACTTCTTTTTGAAACCTTTGCTTAGGATAGGTTTGTTTTTGTTTTGTTTTGTTCATTATCTATGTTTGTACATAGGACATTAATTGAGCATAGATCATAATTGACTTTAATTGCATCTTTTCGCACATTTAGAAATTTATTATGCTTTTGCCATCATAATATTTCACTGTTGCAATGATCATTTATGTTAATTAAATCATCTTCTGAGTGATCAAAGTCAATTTCTCTCTCAATGATCTCTTGGTATAGTCATTATCTTATTTGACTACTTAGTCGAGTATGAAATCGAGATCAATTTTTGGTTGAATACTTTATATCTTAAATAATTGATAGCCAATTGAGGGGGAGTCAAAGAAAAGTAAAATGCTCAAAAGATGTGGAAAGAGTTACATCCCAATGAGGAGTGTGAAAACTACCACCACATGGAGGAAAGAGCTACCACCTCGGTCGTCCGAGTATTGTGTGCAGCTACCACATGTATACCAAGCATGGTTGTTCAAATTTTGATTAAGTAAAATGCATGTTGAAATACTTGACTCCGTCAAATTTCAAGGTTGGTATAAGGTGGGTTTTTAAAGAAAGATGCTCAAAGAGCCACTCTCTTCAACAGATTGTCTAGATACATTATCTACTATATTTGGGATTTCAAACATCTATTGATCTTTGTATTTCATTTTCTTTACTGAATTGATGATTTGATAAAGGCATTACTCATAAGATCAAGTTAGATGTAATTGAAGGTATTCAACTTTAAGGGATTTAATTTTTATAAATTCTCGTTTCATTTTTGGATATTATTGATAGATTTGGCATAATCTAATTCTTGTTGTATGAAACGATGATTTTTGTTTAAAGTTGATACACATCTGTGCTTACAATCTTTTTCTGGTTTTTCTTGAATTTCCTCTGAAATTTTCTAAAGAAAAAGTTGGAGCCGATCCGGATCGGGCAAGATGATCCGGATCCCGAACGCAGGTATTCTTCTGCGGGCTGACGATCCGGATTGGACCTGCCGATCCGGATCTCGAACGCAGTTTCTCACTGCGGGTAGCCGATCCGGATCGCAAGCATGGTCTGATCCGGATCGCGGCTAGGGTTTTATAAAGAACAAAAGGGTTTTGATTTCTTTTACTCCAATCTTTTGTTCCAAAGTTTCCAGAGCTTCTCTCTCTAGATTTCACCCTTCTTGGAAGCTTTCAAACTCAAGTTCTTCAACTCCAAGTAAGTTTATTGATCAAAATCTTGGTTTTTCACCGTTTTTCTCTATTCCTCCTCAAACGTGATGAATTTCTTGGATCAATTTTGTTTGTGGATGGGTTTTTGATCAAATTTCTTTGAAATAAGAACTCTGGGTAGATTAGTTTTGATTATATGCTAGGTATTCTCCTGATTAACGGATTTTTAGGCTTCGATTTCTAAAATTTCGGTTTTAGGGCATATAATAAGGATTTTCGAAAATCATGCAATTGATCTATTTTTAAAAGTCCTTTTGCAAAACTAATTTGATTCTTAGTCTCTCTACACGATTATGATTGTTTGGGTACAATTTTTCAAATCTCTGAAAATTAACAATTTTTTCGTGTTCTTGAGGTTGTTGCAACACAGGATTCTTTTCTCAAGAGACCAATAGCAATGGTGATCACTTCGATTGTTTCCTACTTGCTGCTAATGGTACATACGAGAGACACTGCCAAGAGGGCTAAAAAGGATGAAGTCAATTGGGATGAGTTATCAGATGATGAAAACACATCCTGGAGAATCGCCACAGAAAACCTCTGTTGCATCGAAAGGGAAAGCCCATGCAGAGACATCAAAGGAAAAGGCTCCGCTCACTGCTGCGGAAAAAGGAAAAGCACCAATGACCTCTTCATCCATTTCCTTAAAAAGAAAAAGACTTGCTAGACAACCTGGACGAGCTCGAGGTATTGAAATAAAATGAACCATGTCAAGAGAACCCAAGGAATATCTCTCAAATTGACACTGAATCAGAAGACGAAGAAGATTGGGGACACATTTCTTGACGAAGTACAACAAGGTATTGATGAAGAAATAAGGTTTACCTAAGAAAAAGAAGCTACTGAAGTCTTCCTCAATACTTAAGCAACAAGCAAAGAAAAAAGAATGTGCCAAGCAATGAACCTCTTGACAATTCACCTTCTTTGCCAAGACGATCTCCTCGGAATGAAGGTCAGACTGCTCCGTCACTCGTCACACAACGTTCTTCAACTTCCAAAAGAACTGACCAAAAGGGAAACTTAGAGTCTTCCATAAAACAAGAACAAGATAAAATGGCTCTAGAACTCAGAAAATGTCCAAGGACATACATCAGATGAAGCAAGAGTGTTCTACGATTTCGGGAAGGCTTAAAGGAATTTTGAAAAAGCTGGGTTGCACGAGCTCTGAAGACTCCGCCTCGGTTGACTCAGATTCAGATGCCTGAATCGTCTGTCTAACAATTCTCTTATTCAGGAACTTTAGATTTTTAATCTTTTTTTGTGCAGGTTTTTCAGTTTTTAGGACTCACATCTTAGTTCTGGTTCTTACTTTTAGGAACAAATTTTGAAACTTCTTGACTCTCCTTAAATTTTTGTGATTTGGCTTTGTTTGTGACAAAAAGGGGGAGAGGTTTAGAGAGAACTTGAACAATGATGATGTGAATATCGAACTTGAACAATGGATGATGTGAATGTATGAACATCAAGGTAAGTATCACTTCAACTTTGGTTTTTATCTTGTGATTTGTGTGCATGTCTCTACTAACTATTCGACTAACAGATTTGGGCATGTAATAGACTAACAAGTTGATGTTGGCTAACACTTTTGAGACATTTGGTTTTTGATTGCATAGAAATATGTTGGTTTTTGACTACGATTCTCTTACATATCGAATTCTCAAATGTCATGATGATCAGATAAACTCTATCTCTGTACTAGGTTTTGAATGCTAAATATTCTTGAGGTATCTAACGATCTCTCTTTTTGTGTCAAGAATGATTTCTTTGTGCAGAGAGTAACAGATGTCTACAGTCTAGAGTCCTGTTTTAGGAGTTTATCTCATGTTTTAAAATTTTGGGGGATCTCCATTGTAAAGTTTTGTTGTATGGTGATAGCAACAAAAATATCTTTTTGGAATTTTCTTTAGTGGATCTGTGTTTTGTCACGAAACCCGCCAAAGGGGGAGGATTGTTACGGAATTTGAGTTGGCGTAGTTTCGGTGAAGTCTCAAAGTCTTGAAGATTGAAGGTGATGAAAGTTGGATCATTTAACTCAATCTCAAGAAAGAAGAATTCAAAAGGATCAGGTATGTTTAACTAAAAGATTTGTGTGATCCGAATACTTCTTGTAGTGTAGAAACACTTGGAAGAATCTTTCATTGCATAAAAATCAAAAAACTGGACTTGGGACATGTTCAGATCCGGATCAGGTTGTTCAATCTGGATCCCGAAGGTGGTTCGTTCATACACCAGTTCAATCCGGATCGTAGCCTCTCTTGATCCGGATCCCGAACACTGAGTTTACCATCTTCCTTGAACGATCCGGATCAGGCTTCGCAATCCGGATCCCGAACGTTGATGTTTGGTGAACTGTATGAACGATCCGGATCAAGCACTTCGATCCGGATCCCGAACCTTCGTTTTTCTGGAATTGCCTGACTCGTTACGACGATCCGGATCACAGCTAATCCGATCCGGATCGCCGTCCGTAAAATTTCCAGAAATGGTAGGTTTTTGATTCTTATCTCCTTCCTAGGGTTTCTAACCTATAAATAGACCCTATGACTCTTTTTCTAGGGTTAATCCCAAGAAGAAATAGCCGTCATATTCATATCTTATTTATACGGCTCTAGATCCACATATAGAGAAGAAAGGAAATCATTAGAGAATACTCTATGTTTCTTCATCTATATTGATTAGTTTGATTCTAGGTTTTCATACTCACATCTTGAGTTGAATCAAACTAATGAATACTTAGATGGTATTTCCGATCTATCTTTGATCTAAGTATTCGGCGGATCATCACCACCAAAAACAACGATTTACCCCAAAAATCGGCGCGTGGATTCGCGTGTCCTTGTGGATTCAAGGTTCAACCGCTCTCGTGGATTCGGAGCGAGGCACGTTCGTGGATTCGAAGGGTGCTATTGGGTGAAGACCGTGGATTCGGTCGGACGTCGTGGATTCGACGTTGGACGCCGTGGATTCGGCGTTGGGCGCAGATCGTGGATTCGAGAAGCGTCGCGGAGCGAGCGGAGAAGATCCTCTAGGAGCGTATGGAAAAGGTTGAGTCGTAAGTGTGTACGGTAAATCACCTTGTACGTGTTTTAATTCTAGTGGATTTCTGCCGTGTTATCGGTCCCGTGGTTTTTTACTCCGGTGATGGAGTTTTCCACGTAAAAATCTTGCGATTATTTTTATTTCCGCATTGGGTTTTTATCGCAACGATTTTTGAGTGTTTATACGTTTACACCTATTCACCCCCCTCTAGGTGTTTTTTCCCCTATTTAGATCCTTATTACATATAACCCAACATAGTGACAGCCGGTTTCCAGGGGCACGTGTAACGTGTGTGGCCCGGCCTGCCGCATCGGAAGCAGTGTTCGTTCCGCCAAGGGCAGCCCATCATTGGGTGCGCGCCACCACAAATGACACACGGCTTCGGAGGTTCATGTCCCTCTTTCAGCGTTTGTTCAGATTCCTGTCCTGTCTTCGGGCGTTTTGTCGCCCGGCCCTTCTGATAGAAGTCCCCTGCCGAACCGGGGTAGGGGTTTCCCAGGCCCTGCTGCATCCGGGGGTGTCCCCACCGAGCACGTGCCTCGGCAAGTTCATGCTCTGCCCGCACGACCAAGTCGACCGCCTCTTGATAGGTGGTAAAACCTGCCGGTGGCATTCTACGAAAGGCGTCGTCGCTGACGCTGCGCTGAAAACAGTCGACACTCTCAAGCTCTCGTGTCAGTGTGCACAAGCGTTTAGTGAGGGTCAGCAGCTGCCCGGCCACCTCGCGCAGCTGGTTGCGTAGTAAGCGGTTCGCCTCGGCTGCAGTGTCCATTCCCGTTGGCCGTTGCTCACTAAGCCGGACTGTTATCTGTACACACAAAGAAATCACATCAACCCTATTGCGTCTAGGAAATCCCCAGCACCTTGACCTTCTATCCCTGGGACTCGATCCCTTAATTCCCCGCGCTCATGCTCGTACGCGACACACCTATACTTGGTTATCAACTTTGTTAGTCACTTGTGTCATTACATTCTGTGGATGTTAGTCATGATCTCCTTGGTTAAAGCCGTTTTCTCTGATACTATAAAATCTGTCACGCCCCGGAGGTTCTAAAGGAGCGGAAAACGTACCTATTTTTTTTTTTCTTAAATAATTACATGAACCTTGCCTCTGGTGCGTATCAGACCCGCCGCATATACAAATTCACTCCCCAAACGGGCGGAGTCTCCTTTGTATATGCACGACGTCACCAACAAGTCCAATACTTTAACCATTCCAATCATGACATGCAACGAGGAAAGGATATAGTACATCAAACCATCACCGCTATCTTATACAATCTATAGCATAAACCCATGGGTTTTGAAAATCGGTGCCCACACGACACCTAGTTTTCCAAATCGTTTTCGCAAACTCTTTGTGCGGCCATTAACTTGAAAGGATAAATCCACGGGTTTTAAAATCGGTGCCCACACGACACATGCTTTGAAAACATCTTTGAAACCGGTTTGTATTTGAAAACAAGCCACAATTACACATCTTATCATTCACCAGTTAATTATAAGAAAGTCCTCCTCCCAACATCCATCAGAAACCACAGTATATGAAACGCAGTTGAACTAAACATAGTTATGCCATAACCAAAAATAACTAAAATAAAGTATCGTTTTACTAGCCCTCTTGCTAGTATCCTCTAACTGATGCCACACCGTCGTCCCGAATTCCACCCCTACTCGAACCTGTCACAGTGTGGGTTGTCAGTGACTGATAAAGTAGAAAGCATGCAAGTAAACGTAATATAGAATGAACACACCGAATCACCGAAGCATTTACTTTTCCCCCTCCCCTCATGTATCGCCAAATCCCTGTTGAAAGTCCCGCTGGGCACCTACCCCAGCTTTCAGAATATTTTGGGCACCAACCCCAATACCGTACTCATCTTCTTGGTGCCTCCAACCCCTCGACTGCTCAAGTAGCAGCCGCCTCCCCTTGAGGGGTCCCCACTAACCTCCCCTTATGGGGTACACAGGTAATGACTTACACTTCTTTTCGGAAAAATACACCTCTGCAGTGGCCAAACTGTCGGTGTGCGTGTCAGCAATAGGAGTAATTTTAATGCCTTGCAACCTCAGCCGCTATACCAGAACAGTATAACGCACCTGCGACCGCAGCCGCTTGATTGAAATAGTAAAGGGATTCACATGCTAGGGGGTTAGTCAAATTCTAACCATATCACTTTATCACAACGAGTATTCGGAGACGACACCTCACCGGTAATAACCAACACCTACCCACCTTGATTATGCGAAACGCGTATTCCGGAGACTGAAACCTTGCTCTCTGTTGTCGCCCGGACTAGAAGTAGTCCCCAAAAGAGCCATGGTCAGATCAACAATATAGTAGTGGATAAACCGAGCCCAAACGACTCAAAACACAAATGACAACTGACCTGGGCAGTGCATAAGTGGCACTCCGTTGGCTGACAATCGCTCGCGTGCAACGGCCAGCCCCCCGGTGTCAGGGTCGTACGGACCAACGGCGCGATGGCACCAGCCCGCGCAGCGGCGTTGTCGTGACTGGCGGGCACTAGCCACGCGTGACCGCACGGGCACAACCCATGCGGGTGGCAGAGCGCGGCCGCACGGGACACCAACCTCGCGCGGCACCTTCCGCGGTCGTTGCGGACATCGGCCTCGCATGGCGCAAACGCACGGCCGCGCGGGCACTCGACCGCGCGGCACAAGCTGCAGCCGGGAGGGCAAGGTGCCCGGGCGCGGCATGCAATGCGCCGACCGCGTGGGTACCGGCCTCGCGCGGCACGCGCCGCGGCCGCCGCGCGGGCTGGACCCGCGCGGCATGCGACGC
>CM055070.1:40922134-40961562 GCA_029204045.2 Tillandsia leiboldiana
AACCCGGACGAAATACGTGTAGAAGAATTAGTTGGTTCCTTACAAACATATGAAATGACGTTTACTACTAACAATTCTTCTGGAAAGGCATCCACTTCTAAGTCTTCAGGTTATGCGTTGAAACAACTAAGGAAGAAGACCGCGGATACATCCTCCTCAGACGATGACGAGAACCCTTCTATGGAGGAATTTGAGAAGCAGCTCGCTCTCTTGACAAGGAAGTTTCGCCGCAACTTTCGAAGGGGTAATTCAAGTAAATCTCCATCCTTCGGAAAGTCGAACAAAGGCAAGGGTACTTCAGTTACAAGTCAAGAAAGCAAGAGAACTTCTCAACAGTGATAAGAAAAGTTCAGAGGGACAAACTACAATGCTTCAAATGTCGAGGCTACGGCCACATTGCAACGGAGTGTCCCAACAAGTATCCGGCAAAGAAGAAGGCGATGCAAGTCGTCACTTGGGATGACAACTCAACGTCAAATGAGTCGTCTTCAAGTGATGAAGAAAAGAGCTCCACGGCATTCCACGCATCCATATCTTCACCCTTCATGTGCTTTATGGCAAGTACATCCGAGTCGTTGTCCAACTCCACTGTTGAAAAGAATGCAACGGACAACGAATCGGATGATTCGGAAGGTGAAGATTTTGCTCTAGCCTACCACAGACTTTTGAGGGATTCAAAGAAAGTGGCTAAGCAAACAAGAGTTTTGAGAGGGAGATTGCATGATCTCGAAGAAGAAGCAAAAAGGGCAACTTCTCTCTCAAACGCTCTTGAAGTGGAAAGGGAAAACCTGATAAAAGCAAATGTTTCCCTTCAAGAGTCCAATGAGCAACTTGAGAAGGAACATACAAATCTGGTGGAATAAAGCGAATCACTTCTCAAAGCTCTACAACGAGGCTCGACAGGATAACCTGGAAATGACAAAGACCATTTTCCAACTCAAGGATGACTTACAGCGATTCTCTTCAGGAAGGAGTAAGTTGGATAGACTTCTTGGTCTTGGTCAATCAAATCGGTTCGGCCTCGGATACACTCAAACTGGAAACAGTCCAAGTTCGAGTGGGACAGTTTTTGTGCCTCAGTCGGTATCTCCTCCTCCGACACCGGAATTCAAGACAAAACAATGACAACAAACCTACTTCATCCTCTTTGGATCGTCAAGATCTAAGGTATGTTTTCGTTGTGGTGTTTCAGGGCACATAAGAAGATATTGCAAGACGGGAGTCAAATGCTCACCTCAAACATCTCTTGCAATGACTACCACAAAGGTGATTCCTCGGAAATCAATTCCAAATCAATTGAAAGAAAAGAACCCTGGTAGTTTACCGCGCAAGACGACCACATCAAGGAGCAGCAATCGTTTTAACAAGATGCTTTCACCTAGGCATATAACTTCACGACCATTACCGACGCATTCCAAAAAGGTTTGGGTGCGCAAAGGTGAAATTTTTTCTTGTCTTGTTACCAATGTTTCCTTGCATGCATATGATAGTTCGTCTTGGTATCTGGATAGCGGTTGTTCCCGTCACATGACCGGTGACAAAAATAGTTTTCAAAATCTTGAGAAAATCTCCGGTGGACTTGTTGTTTTCGGAGACGGTCGATCTTCCAAAATTGTTGGAAAAGGGACGGTAGCTATTCCAGATGGCCCGATTTTGAAAAACGTCTTATTTGTTGATGGCCTTAAGACTAACCTCATAAGCATAAGTCAACTTTGCGACAATAGTTTTTCAGTTAACTTTTCATCTGTTGAATGCGTTGTAACTGATAAGGACCATGTCTTCTTTTTAAAAGGGGTTAGATCTGAAAACAATTGCTATGTTGTTCCTAATAAAATTTCAGAAAAATGTAACCTAGTTTCTTTGAATAATGAAACACTTTGGCATGAAAGGCTAGGTCACATAAATTTTAAGGAACTTGTTAAAATTTCAAACAAGGACGTGGTCAAGGGGGTTCCAAAACTTTTATTTAAACAAAACATTGTGTGTGGTGGTTGCCAAAAGGGAAAACAGTCCAGAACTGCACACAAGAACTTGAACCACGTTGGTACAAAACGGCCTTTGGAACTCTTACACATGGATTTAATGGGGCCAACTCGTCAACCATCTTTGGGAGGTAAATGGTATATTTTCTTGATGATTGATGATTTCTCTCGGTATTCTTGGGTAGCATTTTTAAAAGAGAAAGCTGATACTTTTGATTCTTTTCACGAGATTTGCCTTCATATTATGATTGAAAAGAATGAAAAGATCATTCGTGTTAGAAGTGATAGAGGTGGAGAATTCATTAATTCTAAATTCATTGACTTTTGTACTTCAAACGGTATTAAGCATGAATTCTCTGCACCCTATACACCTCAACAGAATGGTGTTGTCGAGCGCAAAAACAGGGTTGTTCAAGAGATGGCACGTGTTATGCTTCACAGCCGGAATTTACCGCTACATTTTTGGGCTGAAGCTGTGAACACCGCTGTCTATGTCATTAATCGAGTGTTTTTGCGCCCGGGAACGTTAAATACACCATATGAACTATGGTGTGGTAGAAACCCAACATCAAATATTTTCGCATCTTCGGGAGTCGGTGTTACATTTTACGTGACCGTGAAAATCTTGGAAAGTTTGACTCACGAAGTGACGAAGGGATTTTCTTGGGGTATTCTACTAATAGTAGAGCATATCGAGTATTTAACTTGGAATCTAAGACGATCGTAGAATCTATAAATGTTAAAGTAGATGAAGCTTTTCACTTTGCATCTGAAAAATCTACCCTCGATATCTCTCTAGATGATGATTCTCCTGCCGTTGCATCCTCTCATAATGATACTTCCAATATTAATGATGCATCTAATGGTTCTTCAAGTTTATCTAATGTGCAGGAATCATCTCATATATCTCCGAGTACTCCGTTTCAACAAACGCTACGAATCTCCAAGGATCATCCGGAATCGAATATTATTGGAGATCCACAAGAAGGAGTTAGAACTCGGAGGCAGTTGGTTTGTGGATTCGCTTGCTACGTATTTTTAATCGAACCAAAGAACATAGATGAAGCTCTTCAGGATGACTACTGGATTAAAGCAATGCAGGAAGAGCTCCATCAATTTGAGCGAAACAAAGTCTGGGAATTAACGAAGCCTCCAAAGCAACATAATGTGATAGGTACCAAATGGATCTTCAAGAACAAGAAAAATGAGGATGGTACTATCATCAGGAACAAGGCACGATTAGTTGCTCAAGGCTACTCTCAAGTAGAAGGTATAGACTTTGATGAAACATTCGCCCCTGTAGCTAGACTCGAGTCCATTCGTATACTATTTGCTATTGCTTGTCATTTTAAAATCAAATTATTTCATATGGACGTTAAGAGCGCATTTCTAAATGGGTTTTTAAATGAGGAAGTTTATGTGGCTCAACCGAAAGGTTTTGTAGACCATAAACAACCTAACCATGTTTTTCGTTTGAAAAAGGCTCTTTACGGTCTGAAACAAGCACCGCGAGCATGGTACGAAAGGTTGACAAAGCACCTTTTGGAGAAGGGCTACACTCGAGGGGGAGCTGATAGGACTCTCTTTGTGAAGCATTATCAAAGCAATTTCATTGTAGCACAAATCTATGTCGATGACATTGTATTTGGCGCAACAAGAGATAATGATGCTTCTAAATTCGCGGAGACCATGGAAAGCGAATTTGAGATGTCCATGATGGGCGAATTGACTTATTTCCTTGGATTGCAAATTAAACAAAATGATGAAGGTATTCACTTGAGTCAATCCAAGTATGCAATGGAGTTGGTTAAAAAGTTTGATCTTGAAAATTCGAAGGATTTTCCGACTCCAATGGGAACTAGCCACAAGGGACTTGGAAGTGAATCACAAAGTGAGAATGTAGACGAGAAACTGTATCGAAGTATGATTGGAAGTCTACTTTACCTCACGGCTAGTCGCCCGAATATATCTTTTGGTGTTGGGATCTGCGCGAGATATCAATCTGCACCAAAGGAGGTTCACCTGAAAGCGGTGAAGAGGATCATCCGGTATATCAAAGGATCAATTAATTTCGGAATTTGGTATCCTATGGGAACAAGTTTGGATATTGTTGGATACTCAGATGCCGATTGGGCAGGATCAGTGGATGATCGGAAAAGCACGAGTGGTGCATGCTTCTATCTTGGCCATTGCCTTGTTGCATGGCACAGTAAAAAGCAGAATTGCATAGCACTCTCGACTGCCGAAGCGGAATACATTTCAGCGGGTAGTTGTTCAACCCAACTCATTTGGATGAAAAGTGTGTTGAGCGACTTCCGGATTTCAGCATCTTCGGTAACAATTCTTTGTGACAACACAAGTGCAATTAACATTTCTAAAAACCCTGTGTTGCACTCTAGAACAAAACATATTGAACTTAGATATCATTTTCTTAGAGAGCTAGTTGAATCAAATACTCTTCAACTTTCATATATTTCAACTGAGGATCAATTAGCTGACATTCTAACAAAACCTTTGGATCAAAAACGTTTTATTCATTTGCGAAAAGCAATTGGAATGCTTTCCTTGAA
Source organism: Tillandsia leiboldiana (assembly GCA_029204045.2). Classification (NCBI taxonomy): domain Eukaryota; kingdom Viridiplantae; phylum Streptophyta; class Magnoliopsida; order Poales; family Bromeliaceae; genus Tillandsia; species Tillandsia leiboldiana. The sequence continues at coordinate 40,926,687 of CM055070.1, forward strand.
ATAAACTTCTTTTTGAAACCTTTGCTTAGGATAGGTTTTGTTTTTGTTTTGTTTTGTTCATTATCTATGTTTGTACATAGGACATTAATTGAGCATAGATCATAATTGACTTTAATTGCATCTTTTCGCACATTTAGAAATTTATTATGCTTTTGCCATCATAATATTTCACTGTTGCAATGATCATTTATGTTAATTAAATCATCTTCTGAGTGATCAAAGTCAATTTCTCTCTCAATGATCTCTTGGTATAGTCATTATCTTATTTGACTACTTAGTCGAGTATGAAATCGAGATCAATTTTTGGTTGAATACTTTATATCTTAAATAATTGATAGCCAATTGAGGGGGAGTCAAAGAAAAGTAAAATGCTCAAAAGATGTGGAAAGAGTTACATCCCAATGAGGAGTGTGAAAACTACCACCACATGGAGGAAAGAGCTACCACCTCGGTCGTCCGAGTATTGTGTGCAGCTACCACATGTATACCAAGCATGGTTGTTCAAATTTTGATTAAGTAAAATGCATGTTGAAATACTTGACTCCGTCAAATTTCAAGGTTGGTATAAGGTGGGTTTTTAAAGAAAGATGCTCAAAGAGCCACTCTCTTCAACAGATTGTCTAGATACATTATCTACTATATTTGGGATTTCAAACATCTATTGATCTTTGTATTTCATTTTCTTTACTGAATTGATGATTTGATAAAGGCATTACTCATAAGATCAAGTTAGATGTAATTGAAGGTATTCAACTTTAAGGGATTTAATTTTTATAAATTCTCGTTTCATTTTTGGATATTATTGATAGATTTGGCATAATCTAATTCTTGTTGTATGAAACGATGATTTTTGTTTAAAGTTGATACACATCTGTGCTTACAATCTTTTTCTGGTTTTTCTTGAATTTCTCTGAAATTTTCTAAAGAAAAAGTTGGAGCCGATCCGGATCGGGCAAGATGATCCGGATCCCGAACGCAGGTATTCTTCTGCGGGCTGACGATCCGGATTGGACCTGCCGATCCGGATCTCGAACGCAGTTTCTCACTGCGGGTAGCCGATCCGGATCGCAAGCATGGTCTGATCCGGATCGCGGCTAGGGTTTTATAAAGAACAAAAGGGTTTTGATTTCTTTTACTCCAATCTTTTGTTCCAAAGTTTCCAGAGCTTCTCTCTCTAGATTTCACCCTTCTTGGAAGCTTTCAAACTCAAGTTCTTCAACTCCAAGTAAGTTTTATTGATCAAAATCTTGGTTTTTCACCGTTTTTCTCTATTCCTCCTCAAACGTGATGAATTTCTTGGATCAATTTTGTTTGTGGATGGTTTTTGATCAAATTTCTTTTGAAATAAGAACTCTGGGTAGATTAGTTTTGATTATATGCTAGGTATTCTCCTGATTAACGGATTTTTAGGCTTCGATTTCTAAAATTTCGGTTTTAGGGCATATAATAAGGATTTTCGAAAATCATGCAATTGATCTATTTTTAAAAGTCCTTTTGCAAAACTAATTTGATTCTTAGTCTCTCTACACGATTATGATTGTTTGGGTACAATTTTTCAAATCTCTGAAAATTAACAATTTTTTCGTGTTCTTGAGTTGTTGCACACAGGATTTCTTTTCTCAAGAGACCAATAGCAATGGTGATCACTTCGATTGTTTTCCTACTTGCTGCTATGGTACATACGAGAGACACTGCCAAGAGGGCTAAAAAGGATGAAGTCAATTGGGATGAGTTATCAGATGATGAAACACATCCTGGAGAATCGCCACAGAAAACCTCTGTTGCATCGAAAGGGAAAGCCCATGCAGAGACATCAAAGGAAAAGGCTCCGCTCACTGCTGCGGAAAAAGGAAAAGCACCAATGACCTCTTCATCCATTTTCTTAAAAAGAAAAAGACTTGCTAGACAACCTGGACGAGCTCGAGGTATTGAAATAAATGAACCATGTCAAGAGAACCCAAGGAATATCTCTCAAATTGACACTGAATCAGAAGACGAAGAAGATTGGGACACATTTCTTGACGAAGTACAACAAGGTATTGATGAAGAAAATAAGGTTTACCTAAAGAAAAAGAAGCTACTGAAGTCTTCCTCAATACTTAAGCAACAAGCAAAGAAAAAGAATGTGCCAAGCAATGAACCTCTTGACAATTCACCTTCTTTGCCAAGACGATCTCCTCGGAATGAAGGTCAGACTGCTCCGTCACTCGTCACACAACGTTCTTCAACTTCCAAAAGAACTGACCAAAAGGGAAACTTAGAGTCTTCCATAAAACAAGAACAAGATAAAATGGCTCTAGAACTCAGAAAAATGTCCAAGGACATACATCAGATGAAGCAAGAGTGTTCTACGATTTCGGGAATGCTTAAAGGAATTTTGAAAAAGCTGGGTTGCACGAGCTCTGAAGACTCCGCCTCGGTTGACTCAGATTCAGATGCCTGAATCGTCTGTCTAACAATTCTCTTATTCAGGAACTTTAGATTTTTAATCTTTTTTTGTGCAGGTTTTTCAGTTTTTAGGACTCACTCTTAGTTCTGGTTCTTACTTTTAGGAACAAATTTTTGAAACTTCTTGACTCTCCTTAAATTTTTGTGATTTTGGCTTTGTTTGTGACAAAAAGGGGGAGAGAGTTTAGAGAGAACTTGAACAATGATGATGTGAATATCGAACTTGAACAATGATGATGTGAATGTATGAACATCAAGGTAAGTATCACTTCAACTTTGGTTTTTATCTTGTGATTTGTGTGCATGTCTCTACTAACTATTCGACTAACTATTTGGGCATGTAATATGACTAACAAGTTGATGTTGGACTAACACTTTGAGACATTTGGTTTTTGATTGCATAGAAGATATGTTGGTTTTTGACTACGATTCTCTTACATATCTGAATTCTCAAATGTCATGATGATCAGATAAACTCTATCTCTGTACTAGGTTTTGAATGCTAAATATTCTTGAGGTATCTAACGATCTCTTTTTGTCAAGAATGATTTCTTTGTGCAGAGAGTACAGATGTCTAAGTCTAGAGTCTGTTTTAGGAGTTTATCTCATGTTTTTAAATTTTTGGATCTCCATTGTAAATTTTTGTTGTATGGTGATAGCAACAAAAATATCTTTTTGAATTTTCTTTAGTGGATCTGTGTTTTGTCACGAAACCGCCAAAGGGGGAGATTGTTACGGAATTTGAGTTGGCGTAGTTTCGTGAAAGTCTCAAGTCTTGAAGATTGAAGGTGATGAAAGTTGGATCATTTAACTCAATCTCAAGAAAGAAGAATTCAAAAGGATCAGGTATGTTTAACTAAAGATTTTGTGTGATCCGAATACTTCTTGTAGTGTAGAAACACTTGGAAGAATCTTTCATTGCATAAAAATCAAAAACTGGACTTGGGACATGTTCAAGATCCGGATCAGGTTGTTCAATCTGGATCCCGAAGGTGGTTCGTTCATACACCAGTTCAATCCAGATCGTAGCCTCTCTTGATCCGGATCCCGAACACTGAGTTTACCATTTTCCTTGAACGATCCGGATCAGGCTTCGCAATCCGGATCCCGAACGTTGATGTTTGGTAAACTATATGAACGATCCGGATCAAGCACTTCGATTCGGATCCCGAACCTTCGTTTTTCTGGAATTGCCTGACTCGTTACGACGATCAGGATCACAGCTAATCCGATCCAGATCGCCGTCCGTAAAATTTTCCAGAAATGGTAGGTTTTTGATTCTTATCTCCTTCCTAGGGTTTCTAACCTATAAATAGACCCTTTGACTCTTTTTCTAGGGTTAATCCAAAAAAAGAAGGAAAATAGCCGTCATATTCACATCTTATTTTATACGGCTCTAGATCCACATATAGAGAAGAAAGGAAATCATTAGAGAATACTCTATATTTCTTCATCTATATTGATTAGTTTGATTCTAGGTTTTCATACTCACATCTTGAGTTGAATCAAACTAATGAATACTTAGATGGTATTTCCGATCTATCTTTGATCTAAGTATTCGGCGGATCATCACCACCAAAAACAACGATTTACCCCAAAAAATCGGCGCGTGGATTCGCGTGTCCTTGTGGATTCAAGGTTCAACCGCTCTCGTGGATTCGGAGCGAGGCACGTTCGTGGATTCGAAGGGTGCTATTGGGTGAAGACCGTGGACTCGGTCGGACGTCGTGGATTCGACGTTGGACGCCGTGGATTCGGCGTTGGGCGCAGATCGTGGATTCGAGAAGCGTCGCGGAGCGAGCGGAGAAGATCCTCTAGGAGCGTACGGAAAAGGTTGAGTCGTAAGTGTGTACGGTAAATCACCTTGTACGTGTTTTAATTCTAGTGGATTTCTGCCGTGTTATCGGTCCCGTGGTTTTTTACTCCGGTGATGGAGTTTTCCACGTAAAAATCTTGTGAGTTATTTTTTATTTCCGCATTGGGTTTATCGCAACGATTTTTGAGTGTTTATACGTTTACACCTATTCACCCCCCTCTATGTGTTTTTTCCCCTATTTAGATCCTTATTACATATAACCCAACATATATCACTAATCGGTCAAACCGCCCACAGTTCGCGGTTACCGAAATAATAACCCGAGTCGATAATCTGGTGCAATCCCACCCGACTCAACAATATAGCTATACTATCCCCCATCCCTGCTCTCTATCCTGAGCAACAAGGGACACTCGACAGTCGGGACTACTGTCAACCCAACGACTCCCTAAAACAGGCATCACTGATAGGATAACTCCACAACAGACACAATAAAGGGTCCGGGAACCCCGAAAGACTAGAACCTACAACCCTAATCAAACAAGAACAGGCTCTAGGCATAGCCTCTCGTTGTTCTCGTCCCAAAGGAAAAATGCAGACCTTGGAACCCAGACCACTCGAATCATCTCGGGTGGTTAAATTTATCGGAAAAGGGTGATATTTCTGATTGAAAGCCATTTGATCTGAAAGAAATCCATATTTAATGATTTTTAGTTCTTTTTAGGAAAACAATTGAAAACAAGTTTTATATCCAAGCCTCGTAGAGCTAATGCCTTTGTCCAATCAAACAAGAACAGACTCGGCGACTCTACGATGCTCGGAAGAAAACATTGGTTGACTAAAATCATATGTGTGTCCAAAAACAGTTCTGGGTTCAAGGTCCTGCTATCACTGGTACAAAGCTGCCACTGACACAGTGGCGACAATAAAACAAGAAACCAAAACATCTCGGGACCGCCGTCTACCAAACGGCTCCCGCCACAGATGAACGATCAACTGTATCTACCAGACTCCACTCTGCTCCCAAGCACGAGTGCAAGAATGCATCCCACACTAAAAGAAACCCGACCACTCGGCCCACTATCCGGGCGAGTAAAACACTATGTCCAGGAAAGAAAAGAAGTGTGGATGTCTAAAGCAGAATAAACCTAGCCCAAGTTGAAGTTTTCTACAGTCTGGCTGAACATACTGCATATGACGGGGTGCTAGGTCAAATTCCAAGATAATAATAATAATTTTACAGAGTAGGAACAAGAGATCGCATGATCATCATATAACTCTAGAATCAACAGCTATCACATTCTAGCATGCTACACAGGAATATCACCATCATGCATGGTCCTACTATAGCAGATTTAATGCACATTCCATCATTCTTGGAGACAGGGCCACCCACCTGAAGGTGCACAACTGTCCAGGGTCGTACAGCTAAGAAAGCCCAGAAACAGATATACGAGCACAATCACCAAGCCAACAGTACCAAAGTAGTGTTCAAAGCATCCTGGGTACATAATAGATTCAAGAATTACACTTAATTCCTCAAAATTCCACATATTAAAAAATCTGCGAGGAACAGTCCCCTCTCTGCAAAATTTTCACATGTAAAAAAGCCTCCAAAAATTCCAGTAAAAATTTAACGGCGATCCACGCGAAGTGTAGATGTCGATAGAGCCTTGAAACGTCGAATTCCGATAACCAGATGCGGAGATAAAAATCCGCGAAGACCTTGCTTTCCAGGAATCTCACACCAAAACAGGGGCTCAGTAAAGCCTCGAAAACCGTGCCAAAGACCAAAATCTAGGCGAAACACTTAACACGAAAGTCGAAGATGTACCTCTCATGAATACAACGCCGCAAAAATCGTATAAAAATACAGTCGGGGCAGCTCTGTAGACCTCTCAGACTGAAGTGCGACGGAAACGGGCCTCCAACTGAAAATCGTCGCACTGCGCTCCGATGCCGAAGTCATCGACGCCGCGGCTTCCAAAAAATCCGGGCCTCTGCCAGAAGATGCGCAACACGAAGATCTACAACTTTCCTAAAGGGGCCATGGGCAGGGGAGCTCGGGAAAGGGGGAAAAACTCCGTCACAAGACAGCTATTTATAGGCCCGGCCCAAAAATCCGCACTTTGGACTTTTGGCCCAAAGATTTGGGCGCCCGGTACTTCCGGGCTGCTACAGTAACGGACCCGGCCCGTTACTGTTCACGCCCGGAAATCTCCCAGGCCGCCACGCGTCTCGGCCCCGCGCTCGGCGCGCCCGGACCACGTGAGCCAGCCACTCCCTGTGCGCCACGTGGCTCCGCGGTCCTCGGCGGGAACCGTGGGCCGCGGTTCACGCCGGGTTACCCGGGTCCATGCGCCAGCCAATGGGAGTGCGCCACGTGGCACCGCGGGGTCCACGGTGCGCCGCGCCCGCGCTGCTGTCGCGCGTGCGTTGACCGCCCAATCACAGCGCGCCACGTGGACAACCTAAACTTGCTGCGCCCGGTGCAGGAACTATGGTGCACCCGACGAATCCGAAGCTGCCACGTGTCCACCCCCGGTCCACCGTGCACCCGCGCCTTCCCCGTGGACCGCGCCCACTGCGCCCGCCAACCGGGCGCCGCCACGTGGCCCGCACCTGGTGCACGCCTCCCGCGGTGGACCGACCGGCCTCTCCTCGGCCCGCCGCCGTGCTCCACCGTCCGCCGCCGCCGCCGGCGCAACTCCGGCCGCCGGAACAGTAACCCCACGCCTCGAAATCCGTGTTTTCGCGTCCGGGCTCCGAAAAATGCAAGTAAATAGTCCATTCCGCTCGTTTTCGCGCGCTGAATCCAAATCCGAGGTCCGTTCTGCCAAATTCCGCTTCTAAAATTTCCCAAAAATTTCCGGAAAAGTAAACTTGATCCATTTTTCACACCGGGTCAATTTCTTTATTTCAAAACGCGCGCAGAAACCTCATTCACCCACAAAGGGCCTCCTGTAAACAATCAAGCTCCCATTTACACCAAGAATCCAATTCTGGGGCCCGACACCCGCACAAACACTCCCAGAAGCTACTATTCCATTCATAAACTCTTAAGTGGGGATTCGGGTCCTCACACTCTCACTTTGGGCTCTTTATATAGAAAGCAAGAGAGCTTGGTTACTTACTGTAGCTATAGCATTCTACTCTATTTTTTATAGAGTTCTACTATACTGAGATTTATCTTTTTGCTACTCCTCTTTTGATTTCAAGTCTTACTTTGCTGGATTTCTGAAAGACGTTGGGTTCGCTACGCACCATTCCGGAGTCGTTGCCGACGGGGTTGATAGTGGTCGTTGTATCGCTAGGGGTGATTGCCGGAGCCTCGCACGCGGAGGCACAATCTTACTTCTAGAACAGTGCTCACGCACGCCTCGACATTCACAGACTTCATCTAAACTTTGATATATATTTTATTATTAACAGTATAATAGAATATTACATTATAGTATTTCGGATTTAAATTATATTTGACTAAAAAAATTAATTTGAAAAGATAATTTTCCAACATTCTAAAAGCAAGATTTAATATCTTTTTATATAATTAGTAAAATACTATAGAATACTATTACTACTGGTAACACTATTGTAACCTAGTGTTAATTGTTACGAGAACACTTCCTGTTAAAAATTTTGTTTAGTAATATTATTGTTTTAATACTGTTAATACGTTTAATACCGATAGTAATAATTATTTAGATAAAAATTGCTAAGTACAATTCCTGTTTAAACTGTTAGTACTGTTGCTACATTATTATTAGTATCTAATAATCTAATAATGTTCGTACTGTGAACTAGTTATTTATTTAATTACTTTAATACTGTTAGTATTTTATTAGGATAATATTTTGTTAGTATAATTAATTAATCTACACTATTGATCTCTGCTAACTTAGTTGATCATATAGTTGTTAAATATTATTGTTAGTATACATAGGTCTGTACTGTTAGTACTATTGTGTTTCCATAGTACACTATTATTATTGCACTATAGAATTGTTAGTATACTTCGTAATTAAATAGTTATTTCTCTACTCTGTGAGTGCATTTGATTATTTAATAACATATTTGTGATAGTATAATTAATTCTTCTAACCTTGTTAATTAAAATTTAGATTAACTGTTTTAAATTTAGAATAATTTTGTGATATTATTTTAGGTTATTATTTAAATAAATTTAGATTAATGGAGGATTCGTAGTCGGCGAAGCCATTTACTTTTGATGGTCGTAATTTTAGAAGGTGGCAGAACCAAATACGGTTCTGGCTCACCACACTTGGGCTTGTTTCTGCCATCTCAAATCCTGTTGAGAATGACAATAAAACTGTACCTGATGGTGCTATTCAATCTGTGGCAAATCGCCCTCAGGCTCGCAGCCAGTCTCAGAATGCATCTACTCCTCCTACTGTTGTACCTATACTTGTACCTGTGCCTCCTACTGATCCTATTATGATCAATTATTATTGTCTGAATCGGATCCTTAGCACCCTATCTGATAAGCTTTATGATATTAACTGTAGTATTCAGACAGTTATGGAACTCTGGATTTCCTTAGAAGAGAAGTATGGCCAGATTGATCCTACTAAGAAGAGATACCAAGCTTCAGATTTGCTTAAGTTTAAATTGGTAGATAGTAAACCAATGTTTGACCAACTTCAGAATTTTGAGTATATTATTGAGCAGCTTAGATCTAGTGGAGTAGATCTAGATGAGAGTTTCTTAGTTGCCACTCTCATAGATAAGTTGCCTCCTTCTTGGTCCAACCATGCTAATGATCTGAACCACAATCAAAGATAACTTTTCCTGAATTTTGTCCTAAGATCCCTTAGGATAGAAGAAACCAACCGTGCTAGGAATAAGAAGCCTAGCGAGCCTTCTACCCAAGCTAACCTAGTAGAGAACCCGAAACCCAAGGGTAGAAACTTCCAACCCTTTAGGAACTTTAAGAAGAAGCCTTTCCACCATAAGAAGTTCAACCCTAACTTTAAGAAGCCTTCACCTAAGGGGAGTGGAGTAAATTCTGGACGTTTTGTGTGCGGGAAGACGAACCATTTTGCGAAGGACTGCTATTATCGCAAGACTCGGTCTTCCGCGCCAAAGAAGAAAGGAGCTCTTCCTAAGCGTCAGTTGAACATGTTGGCTGTTGTACCCAACCCTTCTGACTCCACTATCAGGTTAGGAAATAGCTTACCCGAGGTTAACCTTGCTCTTAGTTCTTCCGATTGGTGGATTGACACTAGAGCAAATGTGCATGCTTGCTCTAACCGCTCTTGGTTTTCCACTTATCAGGACTCAAGTAGAGGATCGGTGAACATGGGGAATGTAGCATCTTCGCGCGTGCTTGGGACTGGTCGAGTGGACCTGAAGTTGACCTCTGGGAAGACTCTTTCCTTGCACAGCGTGCATCATGTTCCCTATCTGAGGAAGAACTTGATTAGTGCATCTCTTTTAGTTCAGCAAGGATTTAAGTTTGTTTTTGAATGTAATAGGGTAGTAATTACTAAAGGTGTGAATTTTATTGGGAAAGGATTTTTTTGAGTGATAATTTATTTAAACTTTCTGTGATGACTTCTATTATTAATGAAAGCATTATTTTGAATGTTGTTTCATCTAATGTTTGGCATGGAAGATTTGGGCATGTGAATTTTAATACTATTAAGAGATTGATGAATTTTGATTTAATTCCTAAGTCTGTTTCAAATGATCATAGATGTGAAATATGTGTGCAAGCTAAGGAACCTAGGAAACCATTTAGATCTATAGATAGAGATTCTGATCTGTTAGAACTTATTCATAGTGATGTTTGTGATGGATGTAGACCCAGTAGGGGTGGAAGCAAATATTTTGTAACTTTCATTGATGATCATTCGAAGTATTGTTATATTTATCTGATTAAGAATAAAGATGAAGTTTTGAATAAATTTAAGATTTATAAAGCTGAGGTTGAAAATCAATTGGATAAGAAAATTAAGATTTTAAGATCTGATCGAGGAGGTGAATATACATCGAATGCGATGACTGTTTTCTGTCAAGAATTTAGAATTGTACATCAAGTGACTGCACCTTATACACCTCAATCTAATGGAGTAGCTGAAAGGAAAAATAGAACTTTGATGGATATGGTGAATTCGATGATTATTAGTTTTGGTGCACCCGAGAACTTATGGGGTAAAGCTTTGATTATTGCTTGTGTAATTCTTAATAGGATTCCCCACAAGAGTTCTTCTGTATCTCCTTATGAACTTTGGAAGGGAAGGAAACCTAATCTGAATTATTTTAAAGTGTGGGGGTGCCTAGCTAAAGTTAAGATTTCTGAAAATAAGTAGAGAAAGTTTGGTCATAAGACCGTGGATACTGTTTTCTTAGGCTTTGCAGATGGTAGTAACGCTAATAGATTCTTGGTGGTAAATTCTGAGGTTAATGAGACTTCTAACAATACAATTATTGAAACTAGAGATGCTGTATAGTTTGAGGATATCTTTCATTTTAGAACTAGAGTAGATAGAGTTGTTCCTGTTGAGTCTATAGGTGGATCTAGTAGACCTAACACTAGTGAACCTATAGAAGAGTCAGAATCTAGGAGAAGTAAGCGTGTCACGCCCCAGGGTCGAAACTGCGACCCGGTCCCGCCAAAAGATCCGCCGCCCATATGGAAAGCCCCGTATGGACGAAGCGTCTAACCTGCAAAAGATAATACTACAGCTATACAGATATCAGAGCTGAAAAGTATACTACTGAAATAAGATAATACATCTCCAAATAGTACAAGTTTGAACCTCTCAATACATAAGTCTCTCAAAAATAAAACTCTCAAAAGTAACTATCTACTATAATCTAGCAGACTGTACTACAAAGCTCCAAAAAGGGTACCACTATAATCCAAGGACGGATAGGAAACTAGCTCGCGACTCCCTCACCTCGAACTGCTGTCTCCTCTCGAACAGAAGCCGGAACAGCTACCTCGAAAAAACCTGTCACCACAGCGGGTGTGAGAACTACACCGTCACATAATTCTCAGTGGGTACCGCCACCAAGCCCGACGGTCTGCCCACTAAGTCTACTAGAGGCATAAGATAACATGAAAACTGAAATAATGTAAAGATAAACAGGAAAGAAATCTACACCTATCATGCCTCTATCTATAATGTTCAAAGGGTGATACAGGTGAAAATAATACATCGACTCTAACCCAATATACTCAATCAACCCAATCACAGTGACTGCCACATGGGGTCCAGTCAAACCTGCGCCCACCTACTGCCATTACATCCACGGAGGACTGGACTTACGTAGGGCGTCCGTGACTGCCAAAACTGGCCCAGCCAGAAGGACTGCGTCGACAAGTCGCGATAGTAAAGTAACAGGTTCTGCTCCGGAGTGGCACTCGAGGGGCGCGACCCCACCGAGGAAAGTATCCGCATATCTCTGTCGAGCTCAATATGGTTCATGCAGGCTATAGTCCAATCCACGATCAACAAGATCGGCAGTACCCAAATCACATCTCTAACTCACTGGCTGGAAATACTCGACAGCCGGGACCGTCGTCAACCCAACGGCTCCCCAAATAGGACATCAACCCAACATGCAAACTCACTAACACGGTATACTCCAAAGTCGACAACAATGAAGGGTCCGAAAACCTCGAAAGACTAGAACCTACAACCCAAATCAAACAAGAGCAGGCTCTAGGCATAGCCTCTCGTTGTTCTCGACCCAAAGAAAAAGACAACCCTTAGAATCCAGATCACTCGAGCTCTCTCTCAGGTGAAGAAGTTGTAGGTTTTTATAGGATCCACAAGGATCTAAATAGGTACTATCAAACAACTAGAGGGGGGGTGAATAGGTGTAATACTTAAAAACTCAATCTCAGTGCAAAATAAAAACCAATGCGGAAAATAAAAACAGCACACCGAGATTTACGTGGAAACTCCAATCCAGGAGAAAAACCACGGGACCAACACGCAATAACAATCCAATAAGAATAGAAGAATAACAAGGTGATTACCGACTCCACGGACTCAAACCCCTCCTTCTGCTTCTTCGGACCTTGCGCTGACCGGTTGGATATCCACGCAATAACAATCCCTAAGAAAAGAAGAATAACAAGGTGATTACCGTCTCCACGGATTTAACCCCTCCTTCAATTTCTTGGACCTCGTGCTCCACCGATTTTGCACGTCCACTGCACACGTTCGAATCCACGAACGCCACTCGAATCCACGAGCACACGTTTCGAATCCACGAAACGCCTTTAGCACACCGAATCCACGATGCCACGTCGAATCCACGACGCAAACTCAGTCGATAAGAATATTGACTTCGATGGTGATCCTTTGCTTAGATTCTCATTGAGGAACCGTAGAAGAAATCTCTAAGCAAAGATTAGATCAATTCGACAAAAGATATGTTCTTGAAAGAACCGTCGAATTGACCTAAAAGAGGCTATAAAGAGGAACGATAAAAACCTAGCCTCTAGGGTTGCTCTCAAGTGTTTTATAAAATAATCGGCCGTAGCTCCCACGTTTTTGAGAAACCCTAAACGTCTATTTATAGTTTAGAAACCTTTGGAAAGAGATAAGAATCAAAAACATACCTTATCTGGAAATTTTCAGGACGGCGATCCGGATCGGATTTACTGCGATCCGGATCGTCGTAACGAGATTGACGATTCCAGAAAACCAAGGGTTCGGGATCCGGATTGCAAGGTCCAATCCGGATCGTTCATGCAATTCAGCAAAGTCCCATGTTCGGGATCCGGATCGGAATGGCCTAGGATCCGGATTGAAATTGCCAATAAACAAGTACCCTTCGGGATCCGGATTGCAAGGTCTGATCCGGATCCTGAACATGTCCCATGTCCAGTTTTTGATTTTTATGCAATTAAAAAATCATCCAAGTGTTTCTACACTATAAGAAAGTATTCGGATCACCACAATTATTTAGTTAAACATACCTGATCCTCTTGAATACTTTCTTCTTGAGATTGATGTAACTGATCCACAATTCTTCAACTTCAATCTTCAAGACTCAAGACACTGAGTGTCAACTTGAGCTCTTGGTGAATCTTCTCTAAGTCTTTGATTGCTGATTGACAATTTGATCCCTTTAAGACTCCGACTCAACTCACTGACTTGACTCACGAAATATGCCAACACCAAAATGCCGTAACAATCTCCCCCTTTGGCAATTTCGTGACAAAACCCAAAAATACATAAAAGCGCTCAAGTCACTCATCTTAAACCAAAAAGTCAAAATTCAATGTTATCACCAAAACATTGATTTTCTTTGCGTGAAAGATCCAATAAATACAAAATTACATTTGAACCAAACAGTCCTAGAACATACTCTATGACTTAGGACTTGGAGTCTTAAAGTGATGTAATTCCTGCAAAACAAAACTCCAAACAAAATCAAACGTTAGTCGTTAGAAATTAAAGTCCTTCATTTGATTCGTCCTTTTGGTTCATTTGTTTTTCGGCTCTTTCAGTCCTTTCTTTATCTCCCCCTATCAAGAGCATCTCTAACATGTTCTCCATGTTCTCCATGTTCTCCCCCTGTCTTGAGCATTTATGTTCTCCCCCTTTGTGATACGATCATTAATTTCTATTCTCCCCCTTTTTGTCACAAATTGTCAAACAGTGAACATACTAGACAAAAGGAAATCACTAACAGCATTAGTTCATAGAGAAAGAGAGATAAAGGCTCAGTTCCGGTATATAAAAAAAATGCAGATTGCGTACCTGTACCAGAAAGCAAAAATCAAATAGTTTCTTGAAACAAATCCAGATTTTAGAATCTTTTCAAATACCGATTTGTATTCCATCAAGAAAACAATTTAAGTGCTTGAAATTAATATGAGATCACATAGATGTTATTCAATCCAATTAATTTTACAAAAATTAAAAAGATTTACTCCGAAATCATGAAAAATAAAGGTAAAACATTATAAACCGTTTTTCATGTTATATTCATCAAACACAAGTCATTAAAAATAATCTTGAGATCCAAAGTCTATCAAGATGTAACGGATTTACAAAGATGACTTACAGAGATTTCCAAATGACATCAATTTTGAATTTTACCCTTTCAAATTTGAGATAAGCACTAAAATACCTAAGGGTGGCTCTTTGAGCATCTTTCAACTATCCCACCTTATACCAACCAGGAGATTGTTCAAAATAAGAGCTTTAAATTTAAATCTCCGAATGCTTCAACTAAACAAAATTTCATAAATAATTTTCAAGCATCCATAACATGTGGTAGCTTCACACACAGACCGGACGACCGGGGTGGCAGCTCTTTCCAACATGTGGTGGTAGTTTTCACACTCCTTTCGGATGTAACTCTTTTCACATCTTAGCAAACCATTTCATTACCCTTGTAAGAATGCAATCTCTTACGTGAAAGAATTAAATGCCAAATTTTAGTCTATCGGTTGTCCCACGTTTATCACAATGAATTCACACAACCGAGATAGATTAAGCATCTAAAGATCACACATGATTTCTAAAATTTGATGCTTATAATATCAAAAACTCCTATAATGAAGTATCTTCAAGATTTATGATTATGGAGTAAAGTTGATAATTCAAATAAAATTAAATTGGAGTGATTGAAAGTGAAAACCCTTTTTATTCAATGCACTTGTTCGTTAAAATCCTTTTGTTTAAAAAAAAAAAAAAAATATAAAAAAAACGAAGAGCATTGAAAACATGTAATGCAGAGATTCAGAAAAATATGAAAGGAAAACCAATCAAAGCATTACATACAGTCATAAGCTATTTAGAACTTAAGACAAGGAAAGATATCACCTTTCCGAATCCAAAATTGTCGAATTTTGGGTTGTCTTGATTCATTGTGGTTGGGAGATGATAGCTTTGACTGTTGATCCACCTTAGGTCTTTGCCTCGCAGTGATCCACTTGTATGATTGATGATGTGGCTCGGACCTTTGGTGGGTTGAGTGAACTCCTTTGACTTGATGTGTCTTTTGATTCCGTTGAGTTCGCTCCGTAGATGAAGTTGCCGAAGAATTCTTCTTTCTCTTTTTCGGGCACGTCTTCACCAAATGTCCTTCAAGTCCACATAAGTGACAAGTTCTTCCTTTCAATTTGAATGTGGAACTTGAAGCATGCACAGTTTGGTCCTTTTTGAATCCCAAACCAACCTTTCTTGTTTGACCTAATCCGCACATATAATCTAGTTTCTTGGAAACGGTTGAAAGCCTTTGTATGTCGGATTTGAGTTCATGAACTTGCTTGGTCAAAGCTTGGTTGGTAACATGAATATCCTCAAACTGTTTTTCTAGAAAACCAATCTTGTCCATATATGATTTAGCGTTTGTCTCCGATTGGTTTCGCTCTTCTTGGAGGATTTTATTGTTTTCCAATAAACGTTCTCGTTCCTCCTCGAGATCATGAAGTTTTATCTTTAAAGCATGATTCTCGTCTTGATCTTCAAGTCGTTGCTTTCTCAACTTCTTGATATGTTTGGCCATCTTCTTAGATTCCGCAAGAAGTTGTTGATATGCCTCAACGAGTTCTTCCTCGTCCGACTCCCCCTCACTTGATGACTCTCCGCCGGTTGTTGATGTTTCATACAAAATCAAAGGAGTAGAGTCAGTGACTAATGATGATAAACAATTATTAGAAGAGGGAAAATGAGAGGCATGAGAAGCAACGATTTTTTCCTCTTTACTTGAGGTCGATTCATTAGAAGTAGAATCGTCCCAAGTTTTCGCTTGCAAAGCCTTCTTTTTATATGATTTTGGAGAAGGACAATCCGTTGAAAAATGGCCGTAGCCTTTGCATCGATAGCATTGGATTTCCCCTTCGAAATCATATTTTTCTTTTTCTTTAGAAGGTTTTGCAACGCCTTTGAGGTAAGAGGATTTAGAACCCGATGATCCTTTAGATGGTTTCGTGGATGAAGATCCATCGGTTCGATTCTTCCAAAATTTCCGACGAAATTTCTTTGTGATCCGCGCCAATTGTTCTTCAAAATCGGCAAAAGAGATTTCATCGTCGGAACTTGATTCGCTATCTTCTTCCTTTGTGGATTTGAATGCAATACCTGTAAGCTTAGAAGAAGACTTGGAAGAAACTTGATTAGTAGGAAAAGTCATCTCATAAGTTTGCAAAGCACCTACTAATTCCTCTACACTCATCTCATCCGGATGACTAACGGTTTCAATGGCGGTAACCTTTGCCCTAAACCGTTCCGGAAGAGTCTGAAGTATCTTTCTTACAATTTTCGACTCCGGGATCTTTTCTCCTAAATTAGCACAAGTGTTGATTATATCTTGAAGTCTTGTGTAATAATCAGTAAACAATTCATGCTCATCCATATGAATAGAGTCAAATTGACTTGTAAGCATCTGGAGCTTTTGAATTTTTACTAGATTAGTACCCTCATGTGTAATTTTGAGAATATCCCAAATCTCCTTTGCAGTTTCACACGCGAAAATTCGTGTGAACTCAGTCGAGGAAAGAGAATTAAATAAAGCGTTCATACCTTTCCCATTGTAAGAAGATCTTTCAAATTCCTCTTTGGACCATCTAGAGCGAGGTTTTGGGGTAGTAGAATTTCCTACTTCCTCAATAGGATGCACCCAACCGTATTCCACGGATTGCCATACCCGCTCATCAATTGCGATGAGAAAAGCCCTCATCCGCACTTTCCAATAAGCATAATTAGTCCCATCAAAAAGAGGAGGTCTAAAAATATTACCACTTTCACCCGACATGATAGATAAACCTAAAACCCGCTCTGATACCAATTGTTGGTTTTTATAGGATCCACAAGGATCTAAATAGGTACTATCAAACAACTAGAGGGGGGGTGAATAGGTGTAATACTTAAAAACTCAATCTCAGTGCAAAATAAAAACCAATGCGGAAAATAAAAACAACACACCGAGATTTACGTGGAAACTCCAATCCAGGAGAAAAACCACGGGACCAACACGCAATAACAATCCAATAAGAATAGAAGAATAACAAGGTGATTACCGACTCCACGGACTCAAACCCCTCCTTCTGCTTCTTCGGACCTTGCGCTGACCGGTTGGATATCCACGCAATAACAATCCCTAAGAAAAGAAGAATAACAAGGTGATTACCGTCTCCACGGATTTAACCCCTCCTTCAATTTCTTGGACCTCGCGCTCCACCGATTTTGCACGTCCACTGCACACGTTCGAATCCACGAACGCCACTCGAATCCACGAGCACACGTTTCGAATCCACGAAACGCCTTTAGCACACCGAATCCACGATGCCACGTCGAATCCACGACGCAAACTCAGTCGATAAGAATATTGACTTCGATGGTGATCCTTTGCTTAGATTCTCATTGAGGAACCGCAGAAGAAATCTCTAAGCAAAGATTAGATCAATTCGACAAAAGATATGTTCTTGAAAGAACCGTCGAATTGACCTAAAAGAGGCTATAAAGAGGAACGATAAAAACCTAGCCTCTAGGGTTGCTCTCAAGTGTTTTATAAAATAATCGGCCGTAGCTCCCACGTTTTTGAGAAACCCTAAACGTCTATTTATAGTTTAGAAACCTTTGGAAAGAGATAAGAATCAAAAACATACCTTATCTGGAAATTTTCAGGACGGCGATCCGGATCGGATTTACTGCGATCCGGATCGTCGTAACGAGATTGACGATTCCAGAAAACCAAGGGTTCGGGATCCGGATTGCAAGGTCCGATCCGGATCGTTCATGCAATTCAGCAAAGTCCCATGTTCGGGATCCGGATCAGAATGGCCTAGGATCCGGATTGAAATTGCCAATGAACAAGTACCCTTCGGGATCCGGATTGCAAGGTCTGATCCGGATCCTGAACATGTCCCATGTCCAGTTTTTGATTTTTATGCAATTAAAAAATCATCCAAGTGTTTCTACACTATAAGAAAGTATTCGGATCACCACAATTATTTAGTTAAACATACCTGATCCTCTTGAATACTTTCTTCTTGAGATTGATGTAACTGATCCACAATTCTTCAACTTCAATCTTCAAGACTCAAGACACTGAGTGTCAACTTGAGCTCTTGTTGAATCTTCTCTAAGTCTTTGATTGCTGATTGACAATTTGATCCCTTTAAGACTCTGACTCAACTCACTGACTTGACTCACGAAATATGCCAACACCAAAATGCCGTAACAGAAGTTTACAGAAAAAGTGACATTTATTACCGAAAAGCATTTTCACTCTAACCCATGCGGGGTGAGGACTAAAAGTAGTTCCCTTTTGTAAAACCATCTTGATTTAAGGAAACCCATTTTAATGAATTTTAGCTATTTTAGAAAAATCAGTTAGAAAATAGGTTTTATTGTTACGGAATTTGAGTTGGCGTAGTTTCGTGAAAGTTTCAAGTCTTGAAGATTGAAGGTAAAGAAAGTTGGATCATTCAACTCAATCTCAAGAAAGAAGAATTCAAAAGGATCAGGTATGTTTAACTAAATATTTTTGTGTGATCCGAATACTTCTTGTAGTGTAGAAACACTTGGAAGAATTTTTAACTGCATAAAAATCAAAAACTGGTGTTCGGACATGTTCAGGATCCGGATCAGAGCCAGCGATCCGGATCCCGAAGGTTGTTGTTTCATACATTACTTCAATCCGGATCGCAGCATCTCACGATCCGGATCCCGAACGTTGAGTTCTCTGAAATGTATGAACGATCCGGATCAGGCATTCCGATCCGGATCCCGAACGTTTATTTTCTGGAAACCGTCTTTATTGCAACTGCAATCCGGATCGCCCAAATCCGATCCGGATTGCCGTCCGTCAAAATTCCAGAAATGTTAGGTTTTTTATTCTTATCTCCTTCCTAGGGTTTCTAACCTATAAATAGACCCTATGACTCTTTTTCTAGGGTCAATCCAAAATCCAAAATAGAGCCGTCATTTTCATATATCATTTCATACGGCCCTAGATCCACATATAGAGAAGAAAGGAAATCATTAGAGAATACTCTATGTTTCTTCATCTATATTGATTAGTTTGATTCTAGGTATTCATACTCACATCTTGAGTTGAATCAAACTAATGAATACTTAGATGGTATTTCCGATCTATCTTTGATCTAAGTATTCGGCGGATCATCACCACCCTAAAAACAACGATTTACCCCAAAAATCGGCGCGTGGATTCGCGTGTCCTTGTGGATTCAAGGTTCAACCGCTCTCGTGGATTCGGAGCGAGGCACATTCGTGGATTCGAAGGGTGCTATTGGGTGAAGACCGTGGACTCGGTCGGACGTCGTGGATTCGACGTTGGACGCCGTGGATTCGGCGTTGGGCGCAGATCGTGGATTCGAGAAGCATCGCGGAGCGAGCGGAGAAGATCCTCTAGGAGCGTATGGAAAAGGTTGAGTCGTAAGTGTGTACGGTAAATCACCTTGTACGTGTTTTAATTCTAGTAGATTTCTGCCGTGTTATCGGTCCCGTGGTTTTTTACTCCGGTGATGGAGTTTTCCACGTAAAAATCTTGCGAGTTAATTTTTATTTCCGCATTGGGTTTTTATCGCAACGATTTTTGAGTGTTTATACGTTTACACCTATTCACCCCCCTCTAGGTGTTTTTTCCCCTATTTAGATCCTTATTACATATAACCCAACATTTATTCCCAAACCCCGAAGGGCTAATGCCTTCGCCCAATCAGACAAGAACAAACTCCGGCGACCCTTCAACATTTGGAAGAAAAATATTGGTTTACTGAAATCATGTGTGTCCAAAATTTTTTTCGATTCAAGGTCTTGCTATTACTGGTACACCACTGCCACGAACACAGTGGTGACAAACAAATCGAAGAACTCGACAACCCGGGACCACCGTTTACCCAAACGGCTCCCGCCACTGGTACAAGACTAGCTACATCTACCAGACTCCACTCGGCCCCCAAGCACGAGTGTAACATGCATCCTACACTAAGAGAAATCCCGACCACTCAGCCCACTATCCGGGCGAGGAAAACACTATGTCCAGGGATAGAATGTAAAGTGTGGATGTCTAAAGCATAAATAAACCTAGCCCAAGTGAGAGTTTTCTACTAGTCTGGTTGAACATACATCATATGACAGGGTCCTAGGTCAAGTTTCAGTAATAACATTTGTTAATACAACTAGGAAGCATTAGTCGACATGAACTCAGTAACAACACAAGAAAGTATCATCTCTCACTCTAACACGCTTCCTAACTCTCTTGCAATCATGCATGTAATTCTATTCACTAGAATTAGAGAACCGTCCACCGGTTTTGGAGACGAAGCAACCCACCTGAAAGTGCGCATCGATCCAAAGTCCAAAGGGGCTGAAACTGAACGGGGATAATCCTCAGATTCCCATGATTCCAACGAGCCCAAAAACACCAGAAAACTCATCCTGGCGCAAAGATACAGTCCAAACATCGCGGTAAGTAAAAATCCCCACGATCACAAATATGCGGAAAGATCAGTCCGAAAGAATCCAAACTATCACCTATGAGATGATCTCCAAAAATTCCAATAAAAATATGGCTGCGATCCTCGCGAAGCGTAGATGTCGATCGAGTCCTCACAGGTCGAAATCCGATAACCGAGCATGGAGATAGAAATCCGACAAGCTCCGCTATCCATGAAAATCACCAGCAAGAAAGGGGTTCAAAGATGTTCCAGAAACCCCAATAAAAACCCAAAATTGAGAGGAGTGGAACGCACGAGAAACGAAGATCTACCTCTCGGGAAACCGATGCCGTGGAAATCGGCCAAAAACTCCCTCCCGTCAGCCCACGGGAGCTCGCGAAGGAAGCGTCGACGAAAAAACTCGGTATCAAAGGCGTGTCGAAGCTCGCGATGTCGACAAGAACGCAGATAGCACGAATCCCAAAAATCTCCGGGATCCCAAAAGTTGAAGAAAATCCGATGAAGAAACCCCCTGCCGAAGATGGGCCGAAGAAAGCTCGGAAAAGAAGCCCAAATGAAGCCCCAAATGGGCTATTTATATCCCAAGCCCAACCAAAGGGGGATCCGGATTCGGGTGCAAGATTCGGGCGTCCGAATCCGGCCCGGCCCGACACTGTGCGCACCCGAAATCCACCGGGCCGGCCACGTGGCCCGCTCGGCGCCCCGCGCGCCCGCCAATCGCGGCGCGCCGCGTGGCAGCGCAGTCCAAGGCGAAAACCGTGGTCCGCGGTTCACAGTGGGGTAGCCGGGTCGCTGCGCCTGCTAATGAGAGGGCGACACGTGGCTTGGCGGGGTCCACGGTGCGCCGCGTCCGGGGCGCTGTCGCGCGTGCGTTGACCGCCCAATCCGCGCGTGCCACATGTCACACTGCTCCGTTGGCTGGTCCCGGTGCACGTCGAGTCCCGTGGACCGGCCTGCCCGCCGCCGCACACGCGCCTGCCCGCGCCTGCGCCACCGCGCTCCGCCGCCTACCCGTCGCCGCCGGTGCTGCCCTGGCCTGCCGGAACAGTAATTATTGCCTCGAAATTCGTGTTTTGGCATCCGGGCTCCGAAAAATACAAGTAAATAATCAATTTTCATCATTTTCGCATGCTGAGTCAAAATCCGATGTCCGTTTTGCCAAATTCCGCTTCTAAAATTTGTCGAAGGCATCCAGATAAGCAATCTTAATCCAAATTTCGCGCTGGGTCCAATCCTGAGATCCAATTTGTGCGCAACCATCTCCAACACACATCATTGGCCTCCAAAAGCCACAATTCACTCCGCAAGACTTTCGCGGAGATCCGGGTCATCACAAAGCGTCCTAGGATTGAGAAGATTTTTGGTGATGATTTCTATCTCCTTCTTGTAGAAGATACCCCATCTACCTTAGACCAAGCTATGACTTCTGTAGATGCATCATTTTGGAAAGAAGCTGTTAAGTTGGAGATGCAATCTATTCTACAGAATCATACTTGAGAGTTATCTGATTTACCTGTAGGCTGTAAGCCTGTAGGATGTAGATGGATATTTAAGAAGAAGTTGAAACCAGATGGGTTTGTAGATAAGTATAAGACTAGACTTGTAGCTCAGGGTTTTTCCCAGAAGCCTGGTGTTGATTATTTTGATGTTAATGTTCATGTAGCTAGGATTACTTCTATTAGAATTCTGATAGCTTTAGCCTCTGTCCATAATTTGATTATTCATCATATGAATGTTAAGACTGCTTTTCTAAATAGTTATTTAGAGGAAGAGATTTATATGAAGCAACCTGAGAGTTTTATTATTGCTAGACATGAAAATAAAGTTTGCAAGTTGACAAAATTTTTATATGGACTTAAACAAGCTCCTAAGCAATGGCATTTGAAATTTGACTCTTTGGTAGTGAAAGATGGTTTTCATGTGAATATGTCTGATGAATGAATGTGTGTACTCTAAGGAATACAATGGACAGATAGTAATCCTATGTTTGTATGTTGATGATATTTTGATCTTTGAAACCAATATAGATGTGATAATGAATGTTAAGAAATTACTTAATGATAATTTTGATATGAAGGATCTTGGGCAAGCTGATGTGATTCTGAACATGAAGATCATAAGAAAATCAAATGAAATTATTATGAGCCAATCTCACTACAGTGAACAAGTGTTAAAGAAGTATGGATATTTTGATTCTAAGATTGTTGTAACACCTTATGATCCTAGTGTACATCTTAAGAAGAAGAAAGGTGATTCTATAGGACAGAATAGGTATGCTCAGATTATAGGATCTCTAGGTTATCTTGTATATTACATTAAACCTGATTTAGCCTATGCTGTGAACAGATTGAGAAGATATACCCATAACCCAAATAGAGAACATTGGAATGCCTTAGAAAGAGTTTTGAGATATCTGAAAGGTGCTCTATCTTATGAATTGCATTTTTGTGGATTCCCTGCTGTATTACAAGGATTTAGTGATGCTAACTGGATAAGTGATACAGCTGATGTGAAGTCAACTATTGGATTTGTTTTTCTCCTTGGTGGAGCAGCTGTTTCTTGGAAATCATCGAAACAATCATTGATAGCTAGAAGTACAATGGAATCTGAACTGATAACTTTAGATACCACTGTAGCATAGGCTAAGTGGATTAGAGAATTTCTATATGACTTGCCACTGATGGAGCGACCTTTGGCACCTGTGTAGTGGCCCAAATTCCCATGCAGCGTTCTTCCGATGAATCCACTGTTAGAGCACCTAGCGTTGGTGTATCTGGCCCATGGTGCGTCAATGGGATGCCACAGATGGACCCTGTGTGTTATTATTAGCTGTGTAGGCCTTCGGCTGAGTTTGCCGAAATTTCGGAAAAGAATTAGGCCCAACAGAGGTCGGAAATGGATTCAGCACGGAAAAACGCTTGAAAACGGCTATTTGCTTGTTTATTTCTGAGTCCGGATGCCCAAAAACGGACTCCCGGAAGTTTTCAGTGGAAAATGGTGCATGGGAGGGGCCGTAGACCGCCGGGATGCCACGTGGCGGCCTGTCATTGGCCGGTTCAGGATGCGCGGTCCACAGAGCTGCGCGGCGGGGTGCACAGACCCGGCGCATGGACACGTGGCACCGCCTGATTGGCGGGCGCAAGGCGCGCGGTCTACCGGGTGAGCGCGGCGGTGCATGGACCAATGCGGGGCCACGTGGCAGCCTCCGGTTGGTCGGTGCATGCGGCGCGGTCCACTGAATTCCTGTTGAATGCGTGGACCGGGTGTAGGGGACGCGTGTCGCCCTCTGGTTCGCGGGCGCACCGTGCGCGGCGCACGGAGTCGGGGTCGGTGCCTCGGGGCGCGTGCCCACGTCGGGGCCATGCCGCGCGCCCGGCGCGGCCGCCGACCGGTCAGCGGGTCAACCGGGGTGGACACGTGTCGCCCGCTGATTGGCGGGCGCCAACCGCCTCACTGTGCGGGGGCGGGCCACGTGGCAGCCAGCGGGTGGGCCGAACAGCTGTTTGCTGTTCGGCGGGCCACGTGGCGGCTCCTGGTGGATTCGGGCGTGAACAGTGTTGGGCCCGGCCCAACACTGTAGCCGCCCGAATGTTCCGGGCGCCCGAAATTTTGGGCCCAAAGCCCATTGACCTGTTTTTCCGGGCTGTTTCGGGTGAGGCCTATAAAAAGGCCTCAAGGGGCCTCGTTTTGAAGCTTTTCCCGAAAGCTTTTCACTTGGAGCCCTTCACCAAAGTTGTTTCTCTCCCTCTTGTGCATCTTTTGGCGGAAGCTCAGGATTTTTGGAGGCCGCGACGACGGCGACTTCTGCATCGGGGTGCGGAGCGACGATCTACTGTTGGAGGCCCATTTCCGTCGCAGTTTAGTCCGGGAGGTCTACCGGGCTACCCCGACATTATTTTTGGACGATTTCTGCGGTGACGGTTTCGTAAGAGGTAAATCTACATTTTTCGTGTTGGACACTTTTTCTGGATCCGAGCTTTTCTTGGGGTTCTGGGTACATTTTTAACCCCCCTTGCGACTGTTGGTTGATTTGGACAGCACCTACTTGTCGGATTTTTATCTCCTCATCCGGACATCGGAATTCGACGTTTCAGGACTCTATCGACATCTACTCTTCGCGAGGATCGCCGTCATATTTTTATTGGAATTTTTGGAGGAAGTTTTTCAGGTGAAAATTTCGTGTTAGTGGGACTGTTCACCACAGATTTTGGGGAATGTGGAATTTGTGTGAATTAAAGTGTAATTGTGGTGTATGTTTGTACCCAGGAGTTTGTGAGCACCTCTACCGTGATGTTGGCTTGGTGGGATTTGTGATTTGACAGTTGTGGGCTTTCTCAGCTGTGCCATTTTGGACAGTTAGCACTTTCAGGTGGGTGACCTTGCTTCCAAGAACTCTGGACTGTGTACTAATTCTAGGTGTGTAGGATCATGCATGTTAGAAATTGGAGTATTAGCATGTGAAAAACTGTATGTGTATCTTGTATATCAGTTGTTGAATCTTTTGATTCCGGCACTATGTTAAGTAATGAAATCTTGGAATTTGACCTAGCACCCCTGTCATATGTATCATGTTCAGCCAGTCTGTAGAAAAACTCCAACTTGGGCTAGGTTTTTATTGCTCTAGACATTCCACATCACGATACTTTATTTCACCTTGGACTTAGCTTTTCCTCGCCCAAGTTGTGGGCCGAGAGGTCGGTCGGTTGTGGGATGCATTTGCACTCGTGTCTGGGGACCGAGTGGAGTTGATAGCAGTCTGTAGATTTGATTTCTTTGGGAGAGTGATAGTGATGGTAGATCTGGGTTCTTGGAAACTGTCAGAGAGACAGTGGGTTTCAGCTGTGTAGATTCCAGCTAGTGTGTGAGACAGTGATTTGTTTGGTAGTCGATCTTTTTGATCGAAGATTGGATCATAGCCTGCATGAGCCACATTTGAGCTTTACAGTGATACTATACAGTGATACTTATGGGTTACTTTGACTCGAGCGGGTCGCTCCCCTCGAGGGCCACTCCGGAGTAGGCGAGACCGGGTTGTGTACCGGTGTGAGTTTGAGATGTTCCTTAGCGACTTGTCGTCGCGGTGGTCCCTCTGGCTGTGCTTTCGTTGGCAGCCACGGACGCCCTACGTAAGTCCGCTCCTCCGGGACGTAACGGCAGTAGGTTGGCGCAGGTTTGACTGGACCCGTTGTGGCAGTCAGTTTTGATTGGGTGATCAGGGATGAGAGTTAGTTGTGGCATTATGTTCTTTCTGTTCCACTGTTGAGCATCTAGATAGAGGCATAGTAGCTGTAGAGTTACCTTTCCTAGCTCTCCTTATAGCACTGCATATGTTACTTTTGCCTCTGGTAGACTTAGTGGGCAGACCGTCGGGCTTGTTGGCGGCACCCACTGAGAACTACTGTGGGATGTAGTTCTCACACCCGTCGTGGTGTTTTCTCCCCAGGGACTTCTGCTCCAGTTCCTGCAGCTCCTGTTGCTGATCCAGCTCCTTCTGACCGAGGTAAGGGCGTCGCGAGATAGATCCCCTCCTGTCGTCTTCTGTGTGTGAGTAGATGTACCCCAGTTCCATTTTGGTGTGTGTTATGTCGAGTGACTTTTGTAGTGAGGTTTTGAGTTGTACCTTCCTTTCCTGCTTTTATGAGAGACTCCTGTATTCTGGTGAGGATGGTCTGTATATTTAAAAGTTGTAGTCTTATTTTATGTTTTTCCTTCCAGTTTTTCTCTTTCAGCTCTGATATCTGCTAGTGTAGATGTTTCTTTGCAGGTTAGTCGCTACGCCTATACGGGGCTTCCCGTACGGGCGGCGGATCTGTTGGCGAGCCGGGGCGCAGTATCGCCCCGGGGCGTGACAGATTAGAGTGGTATCAGAGCCTAGGATGTAGGTCTTGGAGGACTTAGGAACCCTAGGCTTGTGGTTGGACCCTAGGATGACTCGCGTGAGAGCCGTGACTTTAGCGAGAGTCCTGATTGGATTTCTAACTCTCCCGAGCGGTTCGGGGTGAGCGATCGACATGTCTTCCTTCGGTGGCAACTATGTTGGCTGCAGACAACATAGTACTTCGGAAAGGGGGACATGCCTTCTGACTTTCGCTAGATTGGGTCGAGAGATGATTTGGGTTCTGATTGTTTGCCTTGTCCCTCAGGTGGGGATGCCTCCTCGACGCTCGATGGTGACGCGTTCGCAGCCTTCGTCCTCTGAGCCCGAGCAGGAGGACTCGGAGCAGGGACAGCAGAGCGAGGTTTTGGAGCTCCGTGCCCATGTGGCACAGTTGACTGAGGCGTCTCGACGCCAGGAGGAGGCTGTGAGTCGGTTGACGCTCTTGTTGGAGCAGAGAGCGCAGCCGGCGGTGGTACCCCCTGAGAGTTCTCCGGTGCCTTCTTCCCCTGTGGTGGCACCCCCGGTTGTGCAGCCTGCACCAGCAGTTCCGGCTGAGCCTGTTTCCAGTAGGCCACCGTCTGGGACGACGGGATCTTTGACTTTGGCAGAGCAGCAGGTTTTGGTGGGTCTTTTGTTGAGGTTTCGCAAGTTTGATCCACCCCGCTTTTCGGGCATGAGTGCTGAGCCGTGGGCGGCTGAGTCTTGGGTTACAGCTATGGAGCGCCATTTCGAGAGCCTTTTTATTGATGAGAGGTTTCGAGTTCTGTTGGCTACTCATTTTCTGGAGAGCAACGCCGAGGCATGGTGGCGGCGTGTGCGACCCGCAGGTCCGCCTGGGACCCAGTTTATCTCTTGGGCAGAGTTTCGCGGTATGCTTCTTGGGGCCTTCTTTCCCGAGAGTGTTCGACAGAGCTTGGAGGAGCAGCTGAGGAATCTCCGCCAGGGAGATAGGCCCGTACATGCGTACATAGCCGATTTCAATCGGCTGTTGGCTAGTATGCCCCACGTGGCCAGAGATGAGACCCACCGGATCTACATGTTCGAGAGAGGGTTGCGTCGGGACATTTATCAGTTGGTCCGCTCCCTCAGATTACAGACTTTAGAGGCCTCGATGGAGCAGGCACTTTATGTGGAGGGTGGTGAGGCCGTGATGGCAGAGGTGACTCCAGCCCCCGTTGTGACTCCTGGGGCGAAGCGCCCCGCGCAGTTTGAGGAGGGGCAGTCGAGTAGGCAGGGACCCCCGAGACCACCCCGTTTCCACTCACAGGGACGGGGGTATCAGGGGCGGCAGAGATCTGGGGGATCTCGTCAGTTCCAGCAGCAGCAGCAGCGTCGACCACCTCGACAGCAGCAGTCTACGCAGCAGCAGCAGTCTTCGCAGCAGCAGCAGACTTCGCGGCAGCCGCGCCCCGACCGTTGTATCATCTGTGGAGGACCGCACTCACCAGCCCAGTGCCCGCAGGGTCGGGACCGCTGTTTCCGTTGCGGGCAGACCGGTCACTTCGCGAGGGCGTGCCCCAGGGCAGGTTACCCAGCTCCTTCATCAGCTTCTGCATCCTTCGTTCCTCGTCAGTCAGCAGGACCTTCGGCGACCTCCGGTAGGCCAGATTTTGCTCCATCGTCCTCGCGACAGCCAGAGCGACATCCCCCGGCGCCGAGCGGTCGAGTCTATGCCGCTCAGGTAGAGGATGCTACAGCAGCAGAGCATGTCGTTGCAGGTATTATTTTGATTTCTGCAGTTCGTACTCGTACTCTCTTTGATACCGGTGCATCGCATTCTTTTATCAGTAGAGCATTTGCATCCCTTCATGGTATAGAGGTAGTTTCTTTATCGCATGCATTAGAGGTTCAGATACCAGATCATGTCTTGCATGTCGAGGAGTATTGTAGGGATTGCCCTGTGCAGTTGGGATCCTGGATTTTGCCGGCAGACTTGCTTGTCTTGCGGCAGCTCCAGGATTTCGACGTCGTGCTAGGTATGGATTGGTTGTCGAGGTACTATGCTGTTATAGACTGCAGAGAGAGGACGGTGACCCTCCGCGAGCCTGGACAGGAGGAGTTTGTCTTCAGAGGCTGCCAGAGCACATTCTTTGCGATGACTGTTTCTTCGGCGAGGGCTAGGCGGTTGATTAGTAGGGGCTGCACCGCTTTCTTAGCGACGATTGTGGAGGTGCCTACGGCGGCACTGGGACTCGAGGATATTCCTGTTGTCCGCGAGTTCCCAGATGTGTTTCCCCCTGAGTTGATGACGATGCCGCCGGAGAGGGAGGTGGAGTTTGTGATTGATGTGGTACCGGGAACCGCACCAATCTCGAAGGCGCCTTATAGGATGGCACCTGCCGAGTTGAGGGAGTTGAAGGCCCAGCTTCAGGATCTTATGGATAGGGGCTTTGTCAGGCCTAGTGTTTCTCCGTGGGGAGCGCCAGTTTTATTTGTGAAGAAGAAGGATGGGTCGCTTCGTTTGTGTGTGGATTATCGGGAGTTGAATAAAGTGACCATCCGGAACAAGTACCCTCTTCCACGGATAGATGATTTATTTGATCAGTTGCAGGGAGCCACAGTGTTTTCGAAGATTGATCTTCAGTCAGGTTACCACCAGTTGAGGGTGAGGGCCGAGGACATCCCTAAGACGGCTTTTCGATCCCGGTATGGGCATTATGAGTTTACGGTTATGCCGTTTGGTTTGACTAATGCCCCAGCTGCTTTCATGGATTTGATGAACCGGGTATTTCAGCCGTACTTAGACTTGTTTGTGGTTGTGTTCATTGATGACATCTTGATCTACTCCCGGAGCGATGTGGATCATGAGGAGCACTTGAGGATAGTGCTGCAGCTTCTACGTGAGAAGAAGCTGTATGCCAAGCTTAAGAAGTTCGAGTTTTGGCTTCGGGAGGTTGCATTTTTGGGCCACTTGGTATCAGCCGCAGGAGTGGCAGTTGACCCGACGAAGATTGATACAGTTCGGGATTGGCCGAGACCGACGACGGTGACTGAGGTCCGGAGCTTTCTGGGCTTGGCTGGCTACTACCGTCGGTTTGTAGAGGGCTTTGCGAAGCTCTCTACTCCCCTGACCTGTTTGACTAGGAAGGGGATGAGGTTCATTTGGACTGAGCAGTGTCAGCGGAGTTTTGAGGAGCTGAAGAAGAGACTGATTTCAGCACCAGTTCTTACACTGCCAGTGATGGGTGATGGCTACGTGATTTACAGTGACGCCTCGCACAGCGGTTTGGGTTGTGTCTTGATGCAGCATGGGAGGGTAATTGCTTATGCTTCACGGCAACTAAAGGATTATGAGAAGAATTACCCTACTCATGATTTAGAGCTGGCAGCTGTGGTGTTCGCATTGAAGTTGTGGCGGCATTACCTCTACGGTGAGCATTGTGAGATCTACACGGATCATAAGAGCTTAAAGTATCTGTTTACTCAAAAGGAGTTGAACCTGAGGCAACGCCGGTGGTTGGAGTTACTGAAGGATTACGATGTGAGTATCCTCTATCATCCCGGCAAGGCCAATGTGGTAGCAGATGCTTTGAGTCGGAGGTCAGTGCAGAGCTTGAGCATGTTGGTCACGCAGCAGGCCCCGTTGATTGAGCAGTTGAGGCGACTCCAGATTGAGGTTGTATCCCCTGGGGTCTCTGCTAGACTGATGTCTATGGTCTTGCAGCCCACTCTGTTGGACAGGATTAGGGAGACGCAGAGTGAGGACCCCCACTTGGAGAGGATTAGATCACAGATTCAGGCAGATCTTATAGGGGATTTTACAGTGGATAGCTCGGGAGTACTGCGGTACAGGGACCGAGTGTGTGTGCCTTCGGATTCAGAGATCAGAGACCTGATTTTGGGTGTGGCTCATTATACACCTTATACCATTCATCCTGGTGGTACTAAGATGTATAAGGACCTCAAGGCACATTTTTGGTGGTCCGGAATGAAGCGGGACGTTGGAAGATTCGTGGCTCACTGTTTAACTTGCCAGCAAGTGAAAGCAGAGCACCGGGTTCCTGCTGGCAAGTTGCAAAGTCTTCCAATTCCCGAGTGGAAATGGGACCACATCACCATGGACTTTGTTACAGGGCTGCCGAGAGCGCAGAGTGGAGCCGACGCGATTTGGGTTATTGTTGATAGACTCACCAAGTCAGCGCATTTCTTGCCTGTTCAGATGACTTGGTCACTGGAGCGTCTGGCACAGTTGTATTTGGACGAGATAGTGAGGCTACACGGGATACCTGCGTCGATTGTTTCAGATCGGGATCCGAGGTTTGTGTCACGATTCTGGGGGAGTTTACAGTCAGCTTTGGGGACCCAGCTCAGATTCAGCACTGCATTCCACCCACAGACTGATGGCCAGTCTGAGCGCACTATACAGACCCTTGAGGATATGCTGAGAGCGTGCGTTATGGATTTTGGAGGGGGGTGGTACCGACACTTATCTTTGGTTGAGTTTGCGTACAACAACAGCTATCAGGCGAGCATCCAGATGGCTCTGTTTGAGGCGTTGTATGGACGCAAGTGTCGGTCACCCTTGTATTGGAGTGACGTGGGTGAGAGGAAGACTTTGGGACCTGATCTTCTTTTGGAGGCTGAGGAGAAGGTCAGAGTTGTTCGTCGACACCTTGAGGTAGCCCAGAGTCGTCAGAGGAGTTATGCAGATACTCGACGGCGAGACCTGGAGTTTCAGATTGGTGACCATGTATTCTTAAAGGTCTCGCCTTCGAAAGGGGTCCGGAGATTTGGAGTGCGTGGGAAGCTTAGTCCCCGTTTTGTTGGACCCTTTGAGGTACTTGAGAGGGTAGGCCCTGTGGCTTATAGAGTTGCTCTTCCTCCACGTTTGGCCGGTGTACACGATGTTTTTCATGTCTCAGCCCTGAGGAGATATGTCTTTGATCCGTCGCATGTGGTTGACTTCACTCCCTTGGAGATCGGTGAGGACCTGGTTTACGAGGAGCGGCCGTTGCGGATTCTTGCTCGTGAGGTGAGGGAATTGCGCAACCGGACCATTCCGTATGTGAAGATCTTATGGAGCAATCACGATGAGCGAGAGGCTACTTGGGAGCTAGAGACAGAGATGAGATCTGCTTACCCTTTTCTGTTCGAGACTACTGGTTGAGGTACGCCTGTTCTACCTTACTTCGTTTCGGGGACGAAACTTCCTTTTAGTGGGGGAGGATGTAGTGGCCCAAATTCCCATGCAGCGTTCTTCCGATGAATCCACTGTTAGAGCACCTAGCGTTGGTGTATCTGGCCCATGGTGCGTCAATGGGATGCCACAGATGGACCCTGTGTGTTATTATTAGCTGTGTAGGCCTTCGGCTGAGTTTGCCGAAATTTCGGAAAAGAATTAGGCCCAACAGAGGTCGGAAATGGATTCAGCACGGAAAAACGCTTGAAAACGGCTATTTGCTTGTTTATTTTTGAGTCCGAATGCCCAAAAACGGACTCCCGGAAGTTTTCAGTGGAAAATGGTGCATGGGAGGGGCCGTAGACCGCCGGGATGCCACGTGGCGGCCTGTCATTGGCCGGTTCAGGATGCGCGGTCCACAGAGCTGCGCGGCGGGGTGCACAGACCCGGCGCATGGACACGTGGCACCGCCTGATTGGCGGGCGCAAGGCGCGCGGTCTACCGGGTGAGCGCGGCGGTGCATGGACCAATGCGGGGCCACGTGGCAGCCTCCGGTTGGTCGGTGCATGCGGCGCGGTCCACTGAATTCCTGTTGAATGCGTGGACCGGGTGTAGGGGACGCGTGTCGCCCTCTGGTTCGCGGGCGCACCGTGCGCGGCGCACGGAGTCGGGGTCGGTGCCTCGGGGCGCGTGCCCACGTCGGGGCCATGCCGCGCGCCCGGCGCGGCCGCCGACCGGTCAGCGGGTCAACCGGGGTGGACACGTGTCGCCCGCTGATTGGCGGGCGCCAACCGCCTCACTGTGCGGGGGCGGGCCACGTGGCAGCCAGCGGGTGGGCCGAACAGCTGTTTGCTGTTCGGCGGGCCACGTGGCGGCTCCTGGTGGATTCGGGCGTGAACAGTGTTGGGCCCGGCCCAACACTGTAGCCGCCCGAATGTTCCGGGCGCCCGAAATTTTGGGCCCAAAGCCCATTGACCTGTTTTTCCGGGCTGTTTCGGGTGAGGCCTATAAAAAGGCCTCAAGGGGCCTCGTTTGAAGCTTTTCCCGAAAGCTTTTCACTTGGAGCCCTTCACCAAAGTTGTTTCTCTCCCTCTTGTGCATCTTTTGGCGGAAGCTCAGGATTTTTGGAGGCCGCGACGACGGCGACTTCTGCATCGGGGTGCGGAGCGACGATCTACTGTTGGAGGCCCATTTCCGTCGCAGTTTAGTCCGGGAGGTCTACCGGGCTACCCCGACATTATTTTTGGACGATTTCTGCGGTGACGGTTTCGTAAGAGGTAAATCTACATTTTTCGTGTTGGACACTTTTTCTGGATCCGAGCTTTTCTTGGGGTTCTGGGTACATTTTTAACCCCCCTTGCGACTGTTGGTTGATTTGGACAGCACCTACTTGTCGGATTTTTATCTCCTCATCCGGACATCGGAATTCGACGTTTCAGGACTCTATCGACATCTACTCTTCGCGAGGATCGCCGTCATATTTTATTGGAATTTTTGGAGGAAGTTTTCAGGTGAAAATTTCGTGTTAGTGGGACTGTTCACCACAGATTTGGGGAATGTGGAATTTGTGTGAATTAAAGTGTAATTTTGGTGTATGTTTGTACCCAGGAGTTTGTGAGCACTTCTACCGTGATGTTGGCTTGGTGGGATTTGTGATTTGACAGTTGTGGGCTTTCTCAGCTGTGCGATTTTGGACAGTTAGCACTTTCAGGTGGGTGACCTTGCTTCCAAGAACTCTGGACTGTGTACTAATTCTATGTGTGTAGGATCATGCATGTTAGAAATTGGAGTATTAGCATGTGAAAAACTGTATGTTGTATCTTGTATATCAGTTGTTGAATCTTTTGATTCCTGCACTATGTTAAGTAATGAAATCTTGGAATTTGACCTAGCACCCCTGTCATATGTATCATGTTCAGCCAGTCTGTAGAAAAACTCCAACTTGGGCTAGGTTTTTATTGCTCTAGACATTCCACATCACGATACTTTATTTCACCTTGGACTTAGCTTTTCCTCGCCCGAGTTGTGGGCCGAGAGGTCGGTCGGTTGTGGGATGCATTTGCACTCGTGTCTGGGGACCGAGTGGAGTTGATAGCAGTCTGTAGATTTGATTTCTTTGGGAGAGTGATAGTGATGGTAGATCTGGGTTCTTGGAAACTGTCAGAGAGACAGTGGGTTTCAGCTGTGTAGATTCCAGCTAGTGTGTGAGTCAGTGATTTGTTTGGTAGTCGATCTTATTGATCGAGGATTGGATCATAGCCTGCATGAGCCACATTTGAGCTTTACAGTGATACTATACAGTGATACTTATGGGTTACTTTGACTCGAGCGGGTCGCTCCCCTCGAGGGCCACTCCGGAGTAGGCGAGACCGGGTTGTGTACCGGTGTGAGTTTGAGATGTTCTTTAGCGACTTGTTGTTGCAGTGGTCCCTCTGGCTGTGCTTTCGTTGGCAGCCACGGACGCCCTACGTAAGTCCGCTCCTCCGGGACGTAACGGCAGTAGGTTGGCGCAGGTTTGACTGGACCCGATGTGGCAGTCAGTTTTGATTGGGTGATCAGGGAGGAGAGTTAGTTGTGGCATTATGTTCTTTCTGTTCCACTGTTGAGCATCTAGATAGAGGCATAGTAGCTGTAGAGTTACCTTTCCTAGCTTTCCTTATAGCACTGCATATGTTACTTTTGGCCTCTGGTAGACTTAGTGGGCAGACCGTCGGGCTTGTTGGCGGCACCCACTGAGAACTACTGTGGGATGTAGTTCTCACACCCGTCGTGGTGTTTCTCCCCAGGGACTTCTGCTCCAGTTCCTGCAGCTCCTGTTGCTGATCCAGCTCCTTCTGACCGAGGTAAGGGCGTCGCGAGATAGATCCCCTCCTGTCGTCTTCAGTGTGTGAGTAGATGTACCCCAGTTCCATTTTGGTGGTGTTATGTCGAGTGACTTTTGTAGTGAGGTTTTGAGTTGTACCTTCCTTTCCTGCTTTTATGAGAGACTCCTGTATTCTGGTGAGGATGGTCTGTATATTTAAAGGTTGTAGTTTTATTTTATGTTTTTATTCCAGCTTTTCTCTTTCAGCTCTGATATCTGCTAGTGTAGATGTTTCTTTGCAGGTTAGTCGCTACGCCTTACGGGGCTTCCCGTACGGGCGGCGGATCTTTTGTTGGCGAGCCGGGGCGCAGTATCGCCCCGGGGCGTGACAA